>JABUQX010019765.1:10000-55000 GCA_015478945.1 Trachelipus rathkii
TACTACTATTCTTTTTCCGATGTATGCTGCTATCTCACCTCCAGTTTGGGGAAAGGAGGAAGATTATAATATCTAATATAATATATATATATATAATATATATATAATAGTATATGATATATATATATATATAATATATATATTAATATATATATATATATATATATATATATATATATATATATATATATATATATATATATATATATTACGGTATATATAATATACGGTATATATATATAATGATGGTAGGACGTTTCTGAATGGAATCACAAGTATGTATGACGATAGTGAGCGTTGTGTAGATAAATGGTGTCAATAGTGATTGGTTTAGGATTAATAGCGGATGTAAGACATGGGTTTGTGTTATGTCTCCTTGGTTAATTTCAAATTTGTATATGGATGGGGTTATGAAAGAAATTTTAGGAGATGGGGAGGCAGGAAATGGTGTTAGAAATGATGGAGATGGAGATGAGTGGAGGGTGCCCTACCTATTATATGCGGATGATTTGGTTTGTGTGGCGAATCTGAGAGAGTTTGAGAGGATTGGTTAGAGAGATTTGGGCAGGGTGTGTAAAAGGAAGGGCTTGAAAGTAAACGTGGATAAGAGTAAGGTTAAGGTTGTTGTGAGTGATGACACTCCTCAGTGTGAAGTTATGGTTAGATGGGGAACAGCTGGAACAAGTGTCTGAGTTTAAATAATTTGGCTTTACTGTTGGTGAGGAAGGAACGGACGATGCAAGAGTGGTATGTAGGAAAGCTTGTGATGGCAGGAAGGTACTGGTGCATTAAACGTTGGTGATGTAAGGGACTTAGTCTTGAGTGTGCTAGGGTCTTACCTGAGGGATGTTGTATCACCGTGTGTAATGTATAGTAGTGGCACTATGGTCTGGAATAAGAAGTATAGATCTAAAGATTCAATGTGTTCAGATGGACAATCTCAGGGGTGTTAGGTGTGAGAAGAATGATAAAATGAGGAATGAACTATTAGAGAGTTTGTGGTGTGAAGAAAGGGGTAAATGAGAGAATAAATGAAAGTATGATGAAGATGGTTGGTCATATGGAAAGGATGAATGATAATCGTTTGGTTAAGCTAATGTATAGTGGCGAGTGTGTTTGGAACCGACTTGGAGACCGAAGAAAAGTGGATTGGGTCAGTAAACGAATGTTTTGAAGGAGAAGAAATGATGAAGTTTGGTAGAGGCGAGAAGAACGGTGTATAACAGGAGTGAATGGCTGGGGGATTGTGATGGGGGTATGGTTTGTGCCCACCCTGGGCCCAAGGGGATGAACACTTACATTGACGATACTACCATGGTGAAGGGTCCCACGCTGTTCCCATGAACTGTAGGGTGATTTTCATGACTGCGATAGTTTCTCACTATAAATAGTACTGAGGGGCGGTAAGGCCTTGGGTTTCTTTTTTCGATTTATGTCTATGTTCTTCTACTCTTTTTTCCGACTCTCGTCACGCACCTTACACCAGTTCCTTGGGAAATAGAAGAAAAAAAGAAAGAATATATATATATATATTATATATATATATATATATATATATGAATATATTAATATATATATTTTAATATATATATATATATATATATTATATATATATATATATATATATATATATACCGTATATATATAATACACACAAATAATGAAATTGGTATATTTATTGGCCTAGTGAAACACATCATTGACTAAGTAAATTGATGATGTTACTTTAAGGCCAAAGAGAAAATGAGGTCTCTGATGACATGATGTCATTTTACATCACGGACAGATACGGATTTACAATTTTAAAAATTATATTTAAGGAAAATTTTTTTGATTCTGTATGCAAGTTATTGAAAAATTTTTTTAGTAACAACAATTTCATTTTTCAAATTAGTTAAGGAAAGAAGACAAAGGGTATAAAGGGGTCGGTAAGGCTGGATTTTCTTTTCGACTTGCGTCATATTCTTCTACTACTTTTCTTTTTCCGGTGCATGCGACGCACCTTACCCCCATGGGGAGAGAAGGTGGCTGGTGGTTGGTGGTGATGGTGATGATGATGTGATAATGATAATATATATATAAATATATATATATATATATTATATATATTATATATTAAATATATACTATATTATACTATAATATACTATACTATATTCATACTAGTATTATATATATCATATATATAACTACGCGAAAATTTTGGTATCTGTGCAACACTAATATATATATATCCTGCAACTTCGTATTGATTCTTGTTATTGTGTTATGTTCTTGATGTTGCAACTTTGTACATGGCATAGTGATAAGAACCTATACTATGGGGATTTTTTTGCATCCCTCCGGCCCCGGTACTAGTATGTGACCTTTTCACATACTTAATCTTTAATAAGTCTTCTTCCTTTCTATCATTTTATAATTTATTATATTTTTATTGCGTTTGACTGTCGTCGAGTGAGGATGTCTTAAAATTTGGAAGCAACAGAAGAAATTGAGAAGGGTAAGATCGGGATAGTAAAGAGTATTAAAAATGTCTTGGACTATTTATAGAATGTAAAATCATTAAATGTTTGCACACGACAAAGTAGGCACAATGTTTAAAAAAAAAAAAAAAAGAAAGTACTTTGAGAATTTTTTTTAGACTAGACACTTTAATGGGCCGATTTGATCTACATGACCTTTCGTCAATTGAGCTAACGGTGATGGTCTCTATTGGTAGCGACGCACCGGTTGGATTATCGTTGGTAGCACCACCAACTCCTGCAGTGACGGCGTATATACTTCGCTGATGTTTCGTCCATAGTATAACTAGTGTTTTTTTCCGACGTCTTGTGTTCGAAGCAGGTGTTAAAAATGTTCAGATCTCATGAAATTTTGATGATGAAGAGCAAATGAAAACTAATAGAAATGTATGACCAGTCAGAAGTAAATTGTTTGAATAGTTCCTTCATTGTTAATAATGCTGATGAAACAGGGTAATCTACGAAAGAGAAAGAAAAGGAAGAGGTTAAAGAAACTTCTGCTAATTAGTTTGTTAGTGCAGATTCTTTGATGTTTATAGCTGAAGAGGAAAAAGTTTCTAGATTAGGAATAAAAGAAAGTCAGACTAATCAAGAAGTCTGAAATATGTTTTTTTTTATTATTATCTGTTCCCTCCTTGAATAGGGCCCTGCCCGTGAGTGGTGACATTCTGTATATAGAAAAAAAACTCATCTTCCTCCACCACAGTTTTATATCTATTATGGTAGGTTTGGGTCCCGGTACTACTTATTTATATTGAGAAGAAAGGTGCATTAGTAGTGAGTGGCGGGATTTTGTGGGGATATGGTTGTGGGCCGCCTGGTCCAAGGGATGAACCCTACATTGGCGAGATACCATAGCGAGAATCTGTCGCAGTCTCGTGAAGTCATAGGGTGGATTTTTTTGACTGACAAGTTCTCATTTAAGGGACTAAGTCTTGAGTGCGCCAGGGTTTTGTATGAGGGTATGTTGTTACCTTGTTAATATATAGTAGTGAAACTATGGTATGGAATAAGAGGTATAGACCTAAGGTACAATGTTTTCAGATGAACATCCGCTTAACCAACCGACTATCGTCCATCATTTCCATATGACCAAACCTTCTCAATCTACTCTCGTTTATTCTCTTATTTACTCCTTTCATCACTTCGCACAACTCTTCCTTACATGTTCATTCCTTATTTTATTAATTCTTCTCACACCTAACACGCTGTACTAAGCAACTGACCGGTTAATTGAGACAAGAAAAGTGGAATTGAGTCATAAAGTGATGTCTGAAGAAAAAGAATGTGAGTTTGGCAGAGGCGAGAAGAAAGGTGCATTATAGGAGTAAATGGCGGAGTTTTGTGAGGGGTATATTTGTGGGCATGGCCCAGGGGTATGAACCTCACATTGACGAGATACCACAATGAGAGTCCGACGCAGTTTATGAAACCCTGGGATAGATTTTTCTAACTAGACGAGTTCTCACTAAATGGTGTGGACTTGAGTCATGTTCTTACTACTACTATTCATTTTTCCGTGTGTATGTCATGCACCTCACCCCCATTTGGGAAAGGAGGAAGATTATATATATATTATATATATATATATAATATATATAATATATATATATATATTTTTTATTATATATATTTCAATCTAGATATATATATATATCTATATTATATTACTATACAATATTCAAAAATAATGAAATTGATATATTTATTGGCCTTGTGATACACATCATTGACTAAGTAAATTGATGATGTTACTTTAAGGCCAAAGAGAAAATGAGGTCTCTGATGACCATGATGTCATTTTACATCACGGACAGATACGGATCTTACAATTTTAAAATTATATTTAAGGAAAATTTTTTTTTATTCAATATGTATTTTATTATAATTTCTTTTTTAATAGTTAATTAAAGAAGACAAAAGAAATAAATTTATTTATCTTACTGTATATAGAAATTCCTTCCTTCATTCATTTTTTTGTTGTTTATTAAATTGATATTTTTTTTTTTGGTAGAATATTTGAATATAAAATTCCAAATATTATGGAACCATCACCCAAATTTAAATATAAGCATGGGTTTAGGGAAAGGTATTAGAGCTTTTTATAGGAATAACTCAAATTTGGGAAGGGTAGGGAGAGGGAAGAGGCTTAGATCTTTTATACTGTTTATAATTTTCATTGTAAAACATACTACTATCAAATAGATACATTAAGGTCATGCCAGAATTTTGTTTATTAAAAAATAAATAAATAAAAAAAAAAAAAATGTTCTGAAAGTAAATGTAGATAAGAGTAAAGTTATGTTAGTGAGTGAGAAAAGTCTGCATTGTGAAGTCATGTTAGATAGTGAGCAACTGGAAAAAGTTTAAATATTTAGGATATATGTTGGATGAAAAGGAAACGGGTGATGCAGAATGCAGTAGGAAAGTTGTGAATGGTAGGAAGGTGGCTGGTACAATTAAATCCTTGGTGGATGTGAAGGGACTAAGTCTTGAGTGCGATAGGGTTTTGAATGAGGGTATGTTGTTATCGGTGTTAAATGTTAATGTATAGTAGTGAAACTATGGTCTGAAATAAGAGTTATAGATCTAAGGTGCACAAGTGTTTCAGATGGCAATGTTAGGGTGTGACGAAGAATTGATAAAAGAGGAATAATGCGTTAGGGAAGTTGTGTGGTGTGAAGAAGAGCGAAATGAGTAAACGAGAGTACATCGAGATGGTTTGGTCATGGAAAGGATAGATAATAGTCGGTTGGTTAAGCAGATATATAGTGGTGATTGTGGTGGGAATCGACCGGCTGGGATTCCAAAGAAAAGGTGGATCGAGTCAGTAAAGGAATGCGAGTTTGGCAGAGGCGAGAAGATAAGGAGTGAATGGCTTGGTATTGTGATGGGGTATAGTTGTGGGTTTGCTCAGGGATGAGCCCCACAATTGACGAGATACTACAGTGAGGGTCCTGCGCGGTCTCATGAAGCCTCAAGGTGGATTTTTGATTGCGACGGGTTCTCACTGGGGTTATAAAGAGGGGGGGGGGGGGCTTTTCGACTTGCGTCTTGTTCTTCTACTATTCTGCTTCGGTGTATGCTACGCACCTCACTCCTAATCTGGGGGTAGGAGGAATATATATATATATATATATATATATATATATATATATATATATATATATATATATATATTTATAATATATATATATATTATTTTATATATATATATATATATATATATATATATATATATTATATATACTATATATATATTATATTATTTTTACAATAACACTTTAATAGCTGGAGGCCTAAACAGCTTTTTTAAACTACATATGTATAAATAATAAAAATTAGAACCACCACAACAAAACATAGTTTACGGATAAAATAATTTCATGAATTAAAATTTCTTAATGGTCTTTTGTATAATAAAAACTAGATTAGAAGCTTATGTAAATTTAAATATGGATGACTTTTTTTTTTGCAAGATTAATTGTTCTTGGTTTATATTCACCGTAAAAAAAAATTCGACATGGCTGTTGTGGATAGAGTTCATGAACCAGTCAACTTTCCACTTCCAACTCTTTCTGAGAGGGAGAGACTAGTTCGCCTTTATTTTGAAAAATATATCCTTAATCCTGCCACTAAAGGCAAAAGGTAAATGAAATAGTTTAATTAAAAGGGTCTCATTAAACATTTTATCTGAAATGATAAATTTTTAATTAAATATAAACTAAAGATAATATTTTAAAATTTTAGGAGTTGAAAATAGAAGAATTCGACTATAGTAAAGCATGTTCAGAAGTAGCAAACATGACAGAAGGCCTTTCAGCGAGAGAAATTACTAACGTTGGCGTTGGATTGGCAAATGAGACATATGCTTCTATGGAAGGAACTCTTACAAAAGAGAGAATGCTCAGCAGGGCTAGAGCCGCTGTTCAACACAAACAACACAAAGTTAGTATAGTAGTTAATTCGGTTCAAGTTTGTTTGGAGTGACATAAAAAATTTTCCAGATTAAAAAAAAAAAAAAGAAAAAAAGAAATTCATATGGGAAAATAATCAATCTCATCTATATATATATATATATATATATATAATATATATATATATATATATATATATATAATAATATAATTATATATATATATATAATATATATTATATATATATATATATATATATATTTACTTTTTCCCCAAGACTGGGGGTGAGGCGCGTGACATCACCGAAACAGAAAAGTAGAAGAATATGAACGAAAGTCGAAAACCGAAGCCCAGCTTATCCGCCCTCCTCTCCTTAGTGGAACTGTCAGTCCAAAAAATCCACCCTAGAGCTTCACGGGACCCCGCGAACGGACCCTCACTATGGCATATGGTTATAAGGGTTCATCCCCTGGCCCAGGTGGGGCCACAACCATAACCCTCTCACAAAACCCGCCATTCATTCCTATTATCACCTTTCTTCTCGCCTCTGCCAAACCTCACATTTTCTCCTCCAGGCCATTCCTTCCTGACTCGATCCACCTTTTCCTTTGATGCTCTAGCTGGTCTGATTCCAGCAACTCACTACTAATACACCGCTTAAGCCAGCGACTATCATCCATCTTTTCAACATGACCAAACCATCTCGACGTCATTTTCTCATTAATTCTCTCATTTATCCCTTTCTTCACACACACAACTCACTATACGTTCATTGTCTCATTTTATCAACTTATTCTCACACCTTCTAAAATTGTCCATCTTAAACACATTGTACAATAGATCTATACTCTTATTCCAGACCATAATCTCACTACTTATACATTAACACAGATAACAAACATACCTCATTACGACCCCTAGCGCACTCGAAGCTGTCCCCTTTACATCCCTTAGGATTAATTGCCACCAGCCCACCTTCCGGCCATTCACAACTTCTACATACACTCTGCATCATCCGATCCCTTATCAATCCACATATATCCGTAATATTTAACTCAGACACCTAGTTCAGCTGCTTAACCATCTAACATAAACTTCACATCCGAGAACTGTCGCTCACTCAGCAACCATACCTACACCGTTTACTTTCAAGCCCATCCTATTACACACCCTGACAGAACTCTCAAATTCACTTCAGATTCGTCACACAAAACCAAACCATCCGCCATTACTATAGTTAGGACAACCTTCCAGTCTCTCATTCCTCCATCATTCTCACACCATCCCCTGCCACCCCCACCTCCAATTTCTTTCATAACACCATCCCATATACTCAATTGAAATAACCAAGGAGCACAATAACCATATCCTGATACATTCCCCTATTAATATTAAACAATCATGACTCCATTTATTCTTACACACGCTCACTATTGTCATACATACTTTTGATTCCATTCAAAAGCCTACCACCAACCACCTGCCATTAGAGTTCCCCTATTAATCCATATCATATACTCTGTTGCAAATCCATGAAACCTAAATACAATTTAATCTTCTCTCTCATTTTCTCAATCAGTTGTTTCAATGTAAAGATTTGATCCACCTCTACCTCTCCTAAACTCACCTTGTTCTTCACGCATTAGTCCCACTCGACCGCATCTCTTTCGACCAAAATACCAAGCATATATCTTCCCTACAACACTCTATAAACTAATTTCCCTATATATCCCTACA
The DNA here is from genome assembly GCA_015478945.1 of Trachelipus rathkii. Classification (NCBI taxonomy): domain Eukaryota; kingdom Metazoa; phylum Arthropoda; class Malacostraca; order Isopoda; family Trachelipodidae; genus Trachelipus; species Trachelipus rathkii. The sequence continues at coordinate 18,177 of JABUQX010019765.1, forward strand.
GTTACCCTTAAATAGGGAACTATTACTGCTCTCCTCCAATCCCTCGGAACTATATATTCATAAACGCTTTGTTATAAAACTTCCAAATCCAATCAATCATCATTTCACCTCCATTCATCAATTTCACCATTATTCCATCTATACCTGCAGATTCATCATTCTTCAACCTCCACCTTACTATGACCTCATCCCCATAATACCTATTCCTTCCAATGTTATGCAGATTTTCGAATTTATTTTTTTTTTTTTTACTTCCCTGCTTAATTAAAATCTACCCAGAAAATGAAAAAAAGAAAAATGACAAATCAAAACCTTTTCAAATTTTTTGAGCTACACATCTTTACAATAAATTCGTTCGGAAAAATAAAAACGTTCCCAAAATATTTTTGGGGAAATAGGGTATTTTGTGATTTTAAAATTTTTCACTACTGAATTAATTAATTCATTGGTCAAAGATTGTATGTATAGACGTTCTTTAATTCTTTTCCTTTCTAGATAACGTGGTATAGTCCTGAAGAACTAAAGAAGAGTATTTTTAGCGCAGCTGTAATAAAAGCTGTTGAAGAGCAAAGCAGAAAAAGAGTGGAAGATGAGGCTGATGCTAAAAAAGGAAAATGGAAAGATTTTTAATATTTAGTTTTTCTATTCCTTTGTACAGTAAAAATACATTTTCAATTTGTTTTTGTAAATTCTTGTTTAAAAATTAAAAGCATTTGTTTTAAAGATTTTATTATATATTCCTATTTTACGAAATGTATAATCTCGAAGAACACTTCAATCATAATTAAAATAATAATAATCCATTCAAGTCTAGATGCATGGCGATCGTGTAAATAACTTTGTAAAAGTTCCATCAATTCTAAACAAAAGTTTATTTTGAAATTCATCACCTGCAAAGAAATTAGTTATCATATTAGTTTCAAAGAAATTTTTATAATAAAATAATTTTATAATATAATACAGGGTGTCCCACTCGCTCTCGGCCCCAGATTTTGGTTATAGAAATGAAAGTAAAGGTCAGAAGTTAATAAAATATTGTTACGGACATACGATCATGAGATGGCGCCACAGACTTTTGTGGCCTGTGCATTGGACTGACTCCGGTATGTTGGCGGAGACCTTCCGTAACATGGACAAGCGTGTGCAGGCATGCTTGACGCTAATTGCTATCATTTCCAACACTTGTGATGTCACCACGTTTCTCACACAGTAGGATATGTCCATACAAAATGTTAGAATTTCGACCATTACTTTTATTTCTAAAACCGCAAATCCGGGAGTGAAACGCCCTATATAAACAAGGACACTAATGCAAAGAATTTTGCTCTTGTAATTTGGCATTATTATCTACTCACCGAAGTTCTTTTCGATATACTTAGATGCGCTGCCATTTTAGTATACAAATTCTCGAGATTTTCATGTTCCCAGTAAAAATCTGGAGTGTCTAAAAGGTCCGAGCTGAGATTGATCAAATGTCTCAAAGCAAAAAGTTGTCCCAATTTCTGCAACACTTGACTTTGATTAAGTACAACAACACCAGAATTTTGCAATTCCTTTAAAAAAAAATTAGAATATATTATTTTGACTATCATGGCATGTATACTTCTGGTATAAAAATGTAACAAAAGTGTGAAAATATAAAGCTTGAAGAAAGTTATTGAAAAAATAGTGTTTATTTACCAGCATAGAGGAATGTATAAGTCCAAAGTTGAGGTTTTTATGGTGTGTTTAATGGTAACTAAATATTTCGGATGGTTGTAGCAAGATCAGTATCTGCTCTACCTACTTTTTGTAATAATATTTTGTATGATCTATCTATTTTCAGTAACGTTACTCTTATTATTTATACCTAAGATAAATATATTTTATCGACATCTATCTTTAAAAAAAAAAAAAAAAAAAAATTATACTTTTCAAAAAAAAAATAATTTCTCAAAAATAAAAACATTTTGATCTTAATTATAAAGAGATATCTAAATCATGTAACAATTACCTATTGAAAATTGCATCTTTTTGCACAACATTTTCCAAAAGTAAATACAATCAAGTTTCAATATCAAATAAAACGTTCATTCCTTCGATCGTGCTTGTTCTCGCGTCATTCAGGCTAAAGACCGTGTTTATTGAGAGTGGAAAATTTCTCGTTCTCTTATCACTCGCCAGTTTTCACTGCTTGGAATCATTGCAGGGATAGTATTCGACGAGTGAAGAGGGCTTTCACTAAAAGAAAATTCTCAGACCTCCACGGTACTCCTACTGACAAATCTTTCTGGCCAAAAATATCTTTAACAACTTCTTAAATCTGCCTTTCCTCTAATTCAACCCTGTAAGACTTAAGGCAATCCTGCTTTAACTACTACTCTTGGGTGTTCGATACCTTTACCCATGATTACATTTGATTGGGTTCATGGGCTCCTGAAATCTATTTATGTTAGGAAGGCAAAGCGGCCCAGATGACATTCCTCACAAAATTTGCAGGAGTGCGCTAAAGAGCTGGCCCCAACCCTCGTTCAACTATACTTTCCAGAGTAAAAATACACCAAGTGTACGCAAGTTAAATTTTTCTGGATAACAACTTTAATCTGACTTTTCAAGTCCGTTTTTTGTAATTTCTTTAACGAAATATTTATATTAAGTTTTATTTTCTTACTTGGATTTTTATAGTATAATTAATAAGAAACGAGTAAAATATATTTAACCCAGAAAAAAAAATTACAAATTTTACTGCTAGCAAATTTCACAACTATCATAGACGTGTTAGTCGATTTGTCAGCGTACCTTGAAAAATCAGTGACGTCACAACTATCTTCATAGTTACGTTCTCTGTAGCGCTTTAACTATTATAGATGCAAAAATTTTACTAGAACACAAAAATTCGTAAAAGATTCAATTATTTTTATAAAGAGGTTTACGTAAAAGCTTCAATTATGTATATATCTTTTTCTTATTTTCGCTTTTCCTAACTTTGAACTCTTAGTACCTTATACCTTTATTTGGCAAACTACCGCGAAATAAAACCGACTTACTTTCTCTCATATATGTTTGTAGGTGTGGAATGGATCAGTTCTTCAGTGCTGTGACGTCATTAATGTTGCTGCGCCCACGACAATTTAGGCGAAGTTTCATGAATTTGAATTTAACGAATAAAAGATACGTCATAATTTATGCCAAGCAAAGCCGACCACGCCTCTATCATTTCAAACAATTGTCTTGAAAACATATCACAATAGTTGCTAGGCGGCCTCAAAGAAGTTGGGAGATCTGTTCATTACTTCCTATATCTACTCTTTGATACTCTCTACTTCGCAATACTTGCTTTCCATCAGTGTTGTAAGCACGCACATGTCCCAACCTATTCCGAAAAAGGGAAGTCGTTCTGATCCTTCGAACTACCGCCCTATAAGATCCCATTTGTATTCAAAGATCTTTGAAACCCTTAACTCTCATTTCTTAAATCATCTGGAATCCCATTCCCCTATTTCCATTCATCAGTATGGCATTCGCTGCGCGAGCTCTACTGGTGATTTATTTTCCTATTTCACAGATTTATGGTCTTTCGTCCTTAAGGACTACGTGGCAAGTTTTGCGTGGTGGTGCCTGATATATCCAAACATTTGACTGGGTATAGCACACGTTGCTGCTTTCCAGGCTCCCATCCTTTGAGTTTCCACCTCCCTCTTGCTTACTTTCAAATCGCTCCATTTCGGCTGTTGCTGATGGGCGGACTTATTCCTCTTTCATTGGCAATACTAATGTTCCTCAGGGTTCCGTATATCTCCTACTTTTCATTAATGATCTTATCAACTGCTCATTTAACTCTATCCGTTCATACGCCGATGACCAAACCCTCCATTCTTCAACTCCTTTCAAATTTGCTCTCTCTTTAGCATCTACAGTTCCCTCTAGTCTTAATTTTTCTGATTCTATTCTTGCTGATCTGGATAGAATATTCCAGTAGGGTTGTCTCAACCTTGTGAAATTAAACTCTTTTAAAAACTACTACTCCAAATCTCCATCTCTAATACACCTTCTAACTATCATATCTCTTTCGATAGCTCTCCCTCTCTCCTATTGACAATATAAACAATTATTTAAACATCCTTGGCCTTAACATAAACACGCAAATGTCTTGTTAACATCTTATCACAGCAGTTGCTAGGGAGACCTCAAAGAAGTTGGGAGTTCTGTTTAGACCGAAATTTTTCCACATTTCTCAGTTACTCCAACTATACAAGGCCCTCAACCGCCTTTGAATGAAGCAGAGCTGCGAAGCTCGTAAATTTTTTTGCCCGCTCAGACTCCATTATTTCGGATCCAATTTCCCGGCTCTGGCTCTCAACCCTTTATTTTAAAGTAAATTTTTTTTACCAAATAATAATAAAAAAAAATCGGCTCCCGCTCAGCAGCCCTGGTATGGAGTACTGCTCCGAAACCTGTGAGAGCTCAGGCTTCGCCCGTCTTTTAGATAGGGTCGAGCTAAAGTCCAAAAGACTTAGAAACTGTTGCGCATTTCCAATTCGCTTGACACTTTTTTTTTGCGACGACACGGAGGAGTTTTTCTCTTTTCTATAGGTATTAAAGCGGCAAATGCTCGAGAAAACTGACAGTTTACGACTCCCTCATTGCATAATTTTGTGTAGATACTAGCAAATCTAGGCTTGACCACTGTGTTGCTTCTTTTACCCAATCATCTCTTTTCTGTGGAATTCTCTTCCATCTTCTGTTTCATGCTGAATTTAATACTCCTCACTTTAAAGCATACGTCTGTGACCAATTGCGAAATTTGTTTTAGGTAGAGATTGTATGGGCATTTATTCCTAACATTTATATTGGTATTTCACACTCCCTTCTTGAATAGCTTGAATAGGGCTCTGCCCGTGAGCGGTGGTAACTGTAAAAAAAAAATAGCATTATACTTTGTCTCCATGTCTATTTTCTTTTTTAAACAAGCTGCATGTCATACACTATTTCAAGATCTGAAATAATTTGTCGAGATTTCTCTCTTTTTTTTTTTTCGTTATCATGATGGTTAATGTTTTATTCTAAGTTAGTAACAATGTGTTATGAAAGCAATCATTAAAATATACCATGCCTAAGTAAAGTAAAAAAATATATATATAACCTGCAGTGAAATAAAAATCTGAATAGTAAACCTACCTCCGTAACATATTCAATATTTTCAATATATTTGTCTAAAGATGCTTCCCAAATACCAAGTTTTACAGACATTGCTAGAGCGTTGCTGAAGGTAAATTTTTCCAAATTTTTATCGCCAACTTCATTCAACAAAATTAAATTTTGCTTGTACATAATTCGGGCATTTGAACTGTAATAAAGAAATGTAATATGAAATATAACTATACTACAATATTAGGAGAGAAGACTTTTATTACTCGTAAAAAGCAGATTCAAATTACGGTGAAAAAGAATTTATGACAAGAAACGAAACAAAAATGTTCAGGGAAATAAAAACATACGCAATGAACAAAAACTTGTTTTTACTCAGTGTAAGCGTAGACGAGCGTTTCCGATTCTTCTTGAACAACTTCCTCATCATAGCTCTGGCCTTCATAGCTATGGAGGAATTTAATAAAATTTCGTCGTTCCAATGATGGCATATTCCAAAACACTATCGCTCCATTTCTAAATATAAACATTGTTCGAGGCTCTGTTGACACTTTATATGCTGCGGCGAAATGCAGAACATCATCCGGACCTGAAACAACAAACAAACTACGCGTCAATATAATAATAATGAATCAATCATTCAGATATTTAATTTAGAATCGTAAATTGGTTTGTTTCAAATTTTTTAAAAAAGAGAATGCATGAAAAGAAAGGAAAGACACAAATCTACGAAGGTCTCTCAGTTAATGAGTATTTGACGTGTCCTCACAAAATAAATCGATACAATTTATTATAATAATAATAATAATAATAATAATAATAATAATAATAATAATAATAATAATAATAATAATAATAACAATAATAATAATACCTGATTCTGGTGTATCTGTTGTATTCTCGATAGAGCTAACTATGGGAATCTCTACATACAGTCCTTGTTTAACCAAAGCTGCTGAAAGTGATTCTAAATCATATTCGTCTGCTGTTGCACACGCAACAATTTGAAATTCCTATTATAAATTATTATATAATATATATTATTATTATTATAGAATACTACTATATATTATTTTATATACTATATAATATATACACATATATATATATGATATACTATCAATATATATATATATATTATTATCTACCTCCTTTCCCCAGAGGAGGTGAGGTGAGTAGCATACACCGGAACAGAAAAAGTAGAATAACATGAGGCAAGTCAAAAGAAAGCCCCCCTACTCTCCATATCCCTGTGAGAACTCGTCGCAGTCAGAAAAATCCATCCTAGGGTTTCACGAGACTGTGATGGATCCTCACTGTGTTATCTCGTCAATGTGTGATTCATCCCCTGGAAAACCTCGCCATTCACTCCTATTATGCACCTTTCTTCTAGCCTTACCTGGGCCAAACTCATATTCCTCTCCTGCGGGCATTCCTTTACTAACTCAATCTACTTTTTCTTCGCTCTCAGTTGGTCGATTCCCAGCACACTCACCACTATACATCCACCTAACCAACCGACTATCATCCATCCTTTCCTTATTGGCCAAACCTTCTCAATGTACTCTTTGGTTTATTCTCTCATTTACGCCTTTCTTCATATGACAACTCACTAATGCGTTCATTCCTCATTTTATCAATTCTTCTCACACCCAACATCTCCTAAGATGTCCATCTGGACACATTGTAAATTAGATCTATACCTCTTATTCCAGTACCTTAGTTTCGCTACTATCCATTAACACAGTTAACAACATACCCTCATACAAAACCCTAGCACACCAAGACTTAGTCCCTTTACATCCACCAACGAATTTAAATTGCATTCGAGCACCTTCCTTCCCATTCAAACTTCCTGTAATATGTTCCTGCATCATTTCGTTCCCTCTCATCCAAATATATCATCCTTAAATAGTTTAAATCTCATTACTATGGTCAGTGCTGCACAACCCAACACTATTGGACACCCGCGCGCGAACTCTTCCCACTTCGTACTGAACATAACCTTACTCTATATCTACATATTACTCTCAAACCTTTCCTTCTTACCGTACACCCTACCAAACCCTTCTACCAATCCTCTCAAACTTCAAATTTGTCATACAAAACCAAACAATCCACATACAAGTAGGGCACCCTCCACTCTCTTACATTGTCCATCATTCTAACACCTTCCCCTGCCACCTCTAATTCTTTCATAACCCCATCCATATACAAATTAAATAACCAAGGGCACATACGCACATCCCTGCCTCATTCCGCTAATATTAAACCAGTCACTTTCAACTTTATTTATTCTTACACACGCTTCACTATCGTCAAAAATGCTTTAATATCACTAACAACTGCCAGAGCATTCCTATTAATCCTGTCACACGCCTGTTGCAAATCTATAAAACCTAAATACAATTTATTATTCTTCTCTCTCAGTCATTTGTTTAAATTTAAAAATTTGATCCACACATCCTCTACCACTTCTAAATGCACGTTCTTCACCAGTCAGTTCCTCAGTAACTCGAACCACTCTTTCAACCAAAATACCAGCATATATCTTCCCTACAACACTAAATAAACTAATTCCCCTATAATTTCTACAGTTCCCTTTAAACCCCTTACAATTATATTAGGACACTATTACTACTCTCCTCCAATCTCTCGGAGCTATACCCTCCATAAATGCTTTGTTACACAAGTTTATTCTTTGATGAACTAAGTAATCAAGGAATCAAATATATATGATGTTATTCAAAGGAGACTGGTAAGTTATCTTTCTTCGTAGCACAAAAAATTAATCCTTTTTAAGCTGTCTGCCGTGGAGTATGAGGTATTTATTACTTTTCCTTTTTAAGCTGTCTGCCGTGGATTATAAGGTATTATTCTTTTTTCACTTTTTTTCTCTTTCATAAATAGTTTTTTTTTTAAAGTTATTCAGTGAGTGGTAGGCAGAGTGTAAAGTCTAAAATGGAGGATAAATCAAAATTCAATTTAGAAGTAATGGAAAGTGTGGTTAAAGGAATTGGTTGTCTTTCATTTTCGGGACTAGCAGACGAATATGAGAACCCCATATTGACCAGATACCACAGTGAGAATCCGATGCAGTCTTGTAGCACCCTATGATGTATTTTTTGACTGCCACTACCTCTCACTTAAGGGTATGGAGAAAATGATAAGGGGGGGGGGAGGAAGTCTTTCCTTTTGATTTATGTTTATGTCATGCTCTTCTACTTAACTGTCCTATTTTTTGTGCATGTTATGCACTCCAGCCCCACATTTAGTGGGAAGACAATGGAGGAAAAAGAAAAGAAAGAAAAAAATATATAAAAAAATATATATTATATATATATATATATATATATATAGCTATCCATACTATATATATATTATATATTATATACTATATATATATATTAGTATATATATATACTATATATATATATTATATACTATACTATAGATATATATTATATATATATATAATATATACTATATTTATATATATATATATATATATACTATATATATATTATATATATATTACATATTTCAGTAATATTATATTATATATATATACCTACTATAATATATATAATAGTATATATTACTATATATATATTATATATATATTATATATATATTATATCTTATATAATTATATATATAATAGTCATATATATATATACTATATATCATATATATACTAATATACTATATATATATATAATATTTATATATATATATATATATAGTATATGTATAGATAATATATATATATATATAAATATATATATATATAGTATATATATATATATATTCAATTATATATACGATATATATACTATTATATATATATAATATATATATACTAAGTATATAATATTATATATATATATATATATATATATATATATTTATATATATATATATATATATATATATATATATATATATATATATATTTCTTTTCTTTTTTTATCTTCCTTCTATTTTCCAAGAATGGGTGTAAGGTGCGTAACGCGAATTGGAAAAAGAAAAGCAGTGAGAAGAACATGACATAAGTCGCAAAGAAAGCCCAGCCTACCATTAATTTAGTGAGAAACTCATCGCAGCTCAGACAAATCCACCCTAAAGCTTTTTACTTGACAGCGTCCATGGACCCTCACTATGGTAGATCCTCAATGTAAGGGTTCATCCCTTGCCCAGGTGGGCCACAACCATACCCCCTCACAATCCCCCGCCATTCACTCCTGTTATACACCTTTCTTCTCGCCTCTACCAAACTCACATTTCTCTCCTTCAAACATTCGTTTACTGACTCAATCCACTTTTTTCTTCGGTCTCCCAGCCGGTCGGTTCCCAACACACTCGCCACTATACATCCGCTTAACCAACCGACTATCATTCATCCTTTCCATATGACCAAACCATCTCAACATACTTTCATTTATTCTCTCATTTACCCCTTTCTTCACACCACAATACTCTCTAATAAGTTCATTCCTCATTTTATAAATTTCTTCTCACACCTAGCATGCCCCTAAGATTGGTTCCATCTGAACACATTGAACTTATAGATCTATATTCTTATTCCAGACCATAGTTCTCACTACCATTACAATAACACAGGTAACAAACATTTACCCTCATGTAAGACCCTAGCACACTCAAGACTAGTTCCTTTACATCCAACCAAAGATTTATTTGCACCAGCCACCTTTCCTGCCATTCACAAAACTTTCCTACTACACTCTGCATCTGTTTTTATAATATATACCCTAAATATTTAAACTCAGACACTTGTTCCAGCTGGCCACCATCTAACATAACTTTCACACAGAGGACTGTCCTCACTTCACAACCATAACCTTACTCTTATCCACGGGGTTTACTTTCAAGCCCCTCCTTTACCACACCCTGACAAATCTCTCACCAATCCTCTTCAAACTCTCTTCTTCAGATCGCCACACAGAACCAAATCATCCGCATATAATAGGTAGGGCACCCTCCACTTCCATCTCCAGTCTCCACCATTCTAAAACCATTTCCTGTCACGCCCACCTTCAATTCTTTTCATAACCCCATCCATATACAAATTGAATAACCAAGGAGACATAACACAACCCTGTCTTACTCCGCTGTTAATCCTAAACCAATCACCATTGACACCATTTATTCTTACCACACGCTTCACTATCGTCATACATACTTTTGATTTCTACTAAGAAGGCTACCACCAACACCATATATCACTAAACACCTGCCATAGACCTTCCCTATAATAATAAAAAAAAACCAACTTCCTATCCATTACCCCTGTTGCAAATATCCATAAAACCTAAATACAATTTATTCTTCTTCTTCCCTCATTTTCTCAATATTTGTTTCAATGTGTAGAAGATTGATCCACACATCTCTACCCACTCCTATAAACGCACCTTGTCTTCACCAATCAGTCCTTCAGTCACTCGCCGAACTCTTTCGCAAAATACCAGCATATTACCTTCCCTACAACACTCCAATAAACTTTTACCCCTATAATTAATACAGTTCCCTTCTTCCTTACCCTTATTATAAGGGTACTATTACCGCTCTCCTCCCAATTCCCTTGGAACTATACCCTCGTGGAACTATAAAATATTCTAAGGTTGAAATCCAATCAATCACCATCTCGCTCCGTTCTTGATTTCATTTCACAGTAATTTCATCTATCCTGCAGATTTACCCTTCTTCAAACTTTTTCCACTCTACCCATTACCTCCTCCTTACTTAAATAAACCTCATCCCCAAAATACCTATTCCTTCTTGCACATCAAACCCACACACACACTATTACCTCTTCATTCTGTTATACTTGCTGCAGATTTTCGAAGTGTTCTTTCCCACCACTCCTCTCACACCATTTGCATCATGTGACCAAAAGCAAACCATACCCCTATTCGTCTATTTCTAGCAGATCTCCCCTACTATTCTTCATTCTCCAACCTTTCGCGCTTCCTTCCAGAAAGAGCTTCTGTTCCCTTATGTAAGTCCCCACTTCATGCCTCCTTCCCAAACTGTTCAGTTTACCTCTTGGGTTTGCTCTCTACGTATTACAGCTCTTTTAGTATTGCTTTATTCCTCCTTATATTAATTCAAGCATCTGTCTTCTTTGAGATCTTCATTATTGCTTTTAGTTACATTGAACCACGCTTCTTTTTACCCTTAACCGCTTTCATCACCTCTTCATTCATTACACCATTCACTTATTAATCTATATAAAGTATATATATATATATATTATACTATAATATACTATATGACTATATATACCCCTATATATTATTATATATATAGTATAATAATATATATATATCTACTATATATATATATACTAATACTATATATTATAAAAACTTACACACATCATCATAAGCACAAATTCCAACAGGGTTTCAAAACAAAACCATTCAACTTACAACGCTACTCAATACATTAACACATTATTCAACCACACCAATCAAATGTCCTAAACAAACCCACTCACAAAACCAAATAATCGTAGCAATCGCCATCAACAAAGCATTCGATACAAGTACCTAAACATAACGATCCACAACAATAAACAAAACTCTAACATCCCACCAGACCTAAAGAAATGGGTTTCCAATTTCCTATCAGAAGAACACAAATACAAACAAACAATACAAAATCCAGAACATAATACTGTCCCCCACACTATTCAACCTATTCACGTTCGATCTCCCACAGCCACAACAGAACACAAAATCGATAACCACCCAACGCAGATGGACATTACCAGATAGCCATCACCACACTCAGAACCTAACACCGGCCACAAACCTGACACAACAAAATACATCCTTCTACTTCAAACATGGCTGACAGAAAACAATGTCCGCCTCACCAAACAAAATATCAATTACCCACACCCCCTCCAAGTCTACTTAAACAACATTGCCATACCTTTCAACAAAACTCAGAAAATCCTTGGAGTAACACTTGATACTTGTCTCATTCACAAAACACACAGACAACTTAATTTCATCTGCAAACAAGTAACTAAACATATTAAGAATTATCGTTGGCACAGACTTCAGAAACAATAAACAGACATCCACCACCATTTACAAACAGATACATTCGTCCGGACTCTAAAACTATGCCTCTTCCAACTTGGCACCCACTACTTACAAAAAATCCAAACGACACAAAACAAAGGACTAAGAATCTAAACAGGATGCACATCAACACCACCACAACACACCCTACACGTGAAGAAACCAAAAAAATACTACCCATAGACACTCACCCGGATATGATAGGCACACAATTCTTTACGAAAATTCAAACACCCTAACATCCATGCCACACACTGCATCTCTAACCCCTATCGCCAGACTCAGAATAACCTCCTTCTTCACCAGCTCTATATACAAACAAATTCCCTGAATAACATTCCACCTCCACCTAAGCAACACATTCAGAAACACCAAAAACAAACTCGCATGACACGAACATGAAAACTACTTATGACGCAGGACCACCAAACATGACGATTCATAAACAAACACCCACCAGAATACAACCAGATTTCAACTCACTACCAAGAACCAGTCAGTCATCCTTGGCCAAGTTAAGATGCGCCCACCACCCTCCACCCCCAAATTTACAAACACAGATTCAAATTCGACCAATCAACCACCCATCAAACATCTGTCCTAAAGCTGTAACTCAGGGCCCGGAAGAAGGGGAAAAAAACCCCACGGGGTCCCCACCTTTTTTTTTTTCCCTTATTTCTTCTACCATTTCTACTGTCTATCTAACTCTCAACTCAGAGCAATCGAAGGCATTCATCCCTGGAAGATCTGTTGGAGAAGACCGAGGCGTCGGCGGGGTAACGGATTGCGCCAGTGCGCCCCTCCCATGATAAGTGCACATGGGTGAGAAGGTAAAAAAAATAATATAGTATATATATATATAATATAAGTATATATATAGTATATATATACGTACTATATATAATATATATATATATATTAGTATAATATAATTAGTATATAATAAATATATATATAATATAGTATACCGGGTATATATATATATATTAACTATAATATTATATAATATAGATATATATATATATATTTTATAATATATATTTATAGTATATATATATATATATATAAATTAACTATATAATACATATATAATAAAATATATATTATATATATATACAACATATAATATATATATATATATTATATATAATAGTATATATATATATAGTATATATATATAGTATATAGTACTATAATATACATGTTATCCTTATATATATTTATATACTTAAAATATTAAATATATACTTTAATATACACTTATATATATATATATCATATTATATATAAATAACAATCATATAATATATAAGTATATATACTATGTTAATATATATATAAATACCTATCATCATATTCCTATAGATACTTACTATTATATTAGTATATAAAATATAATGGAAGGAGTATCATAGAAGAAAATTGAACAAAAAAATATAATACATCATGTATGCTATTTTGTACCATTGACTAGTACCGTCATTCGCTCAAAAGGTCGTATTTATTAATGCAAGAGTGATTTAGCTGTTAATAAATAATAATAATAATAATAATTAATAATAATACATAATATATAATAATAATAATAATAATAATAATAATAATAATAATAATAAAGCAAAGAGAAAAATTAAATTAAAAGTATTCAGAATTAGGTAAATAGCTTCATACACATTAAATTATTAAGATTCACGAATTGTAATTAAAATCAGGCTCTTGGAAATTTATGACTATTATTATCATAATTTTTTTTAGGGTGTAGGGAAAATTCAATTCTTTTTCAAAAAATTCCTACGGAAGTTTATAACCTCTTTTATTTTCTATGTTTTTCCTTTCTTTTCTTATATTTTTTATTCCTATTAAAGGTTGCTAAGATTTATTTTAAATGGATTAGTCTAATGTTACAATTTTTATTATTATTATTATTATTATTGCAAATTACTCGTCAATGCTTCAAAATAGCAATACGCATTATATTCTTCCTTAGTTCAAATGTGAGCTGTTACCCACCCAATTTTCTCCGATGGTAGTCCCTTCACCCTATATATTGTGCCATTTTTTTCATTTAGGATATACCCAATTTAAAAGAATATTTTTTTTTTAACTATAAAAAACCATATCAAAAGGGGGCATGATATATAAATAGAATAAGTGATGTGATACTGATATGTTGAATAGGACGAATTTCACTAACTCAAGAGTTGCGTGATCAATTGCATATAAATTCATGTCAAGGTAGACATTAAAATTAAATCAAATTAAAATGAAAATAAAATTCATGTCAAAGTAGACATTAATTTTTAACATTTCCATTTTAAGATCTCATCCCAAGGCATATTTAACAGCTAAAATAATAACAGGCTCTTGTGTAATTCATAGAAATCTTAGAACAGTGGTTTAAGGCAGTTTATAATAAGTATTTAACAAGATACAATGAGGCGTTTTCCATCCAAATATCCACCTTTTTAATATCAGGCAGGTAAATAATGAAAATTGTACATGTAAGTTAAAAAAACATGATAAGTAAGAAGCGATTAAAGATATCTCTGCCTCGTCCAATATTTTTACATCTGACTACAACTCTCCAGTATTGATAACTGGATATAGTTATATTATGAATAAAGTTCTATATATATAAAGTTCTATATTATAAAAAATGCAAAAAAAAAAAAAAAAAAAATTCCATACTACACAAAATATATAAATAAATAAATAAATATTTAAAATGAAATTAATTTGAAACCCGATTCAATCTTCTGGTTAAGTATAACATACATAATTGTTCTAAAATAACCCCCCCCCCCCAAAAAAAAATAAAATAAATAAAAAATAAAAAATTCAACAACTGTGATGTCATAACTCATATCTAAAAGAAATTTAAAGCTTGTGGAAAAACACTGCTGATGATATCTGCATAAACAGTCACGAAATTGTTCTGTACAGCTACCGATTGTCACCCTAGTATTTTCAACTTACACATCATTCTTTTAAATTGGATTTTTATGCAATTCCAAAAAACAGGTCTAGAGTCAGAATTGAAAACTAATATTTACCCAGTTAAATTCCAGCACCGGTACTCCCAAATTTACATCAAACTCTATTAAACAGTCCTAGGTACAAATAAACCACAATTCAGTCAGATTAGTTCACTACAACTACTCCCATAGGATGTGTGTGCAATCCATGAACTAAGAAAACTGATATTTAAGATGCAAAGTACAATACACGAATATTCAGACTACCAAGCTCCTGATTGAAACCTCCTTTACCCCTCTGCAAATTCAGATGGAAAACTAAAAAATATTAAAAATTCCCAAAAATTAACCAATCGTTTAATATTGAACCTTATTAATCCTAGTGTCTCATGCCGATTTCAAATATCTGTCAAAATGCGACTTTCAAAAATATTTTTTTGCCAGAATTGCTTCT
Organism: Trachelipus rathkii; assembly: GCA_015478945.1. Classification (NCBI taxonomy): domain Eukaryota; kingdom Metazoa; phylum Arthropoda; class Malacostraca; order Isopoda; family Trachelipodidae; genus Trachelipus; species Trachelipus rathkii. The sequence goes on from JABUQX010019765.1 coordinate 33,848, forward strand.
AATTAAAAAAAAAAAAGTTAATAAAATTAATCAGAACCCACAATACCCCCCGAACCGTAAGTGGTGGTAAAATAATTAATTATTATTTCAACACCATGATAAGCCTACAAAAAGTTTAAATAAAAAAGCATGGGGCAGTAAAAATAGCTTCGAATGCTGTAAACATGAAATTTGAAAACTAAACTTTTTTCTGGCTCATTTCCCAAATTTTTTCATTCCTTTCAGCTAATTTTAAAATTTCATGCAAGTTTCATGAAAATCGGAAAATAAGTTTCGTTGAAATCGGTGTGAGGCGTTAAGATTAATAAGGGCCATTCATTTCATTTATTACAATTTTATTTCATTAACGCTTTAAAAAAAATAGAGGAAAAAAATTTAATAACAACAACACCGGTCAGCAACATTCTTATGGCATAAGGTTTTCCAACGGTTTTAAGATAATTCTGGGTGCTGATTCCAAATCTGTCATCGGTTTTTGTCTATTACCCCATCAGGTTTTTGAGATATCACATATTGCGGTGCAGTTGCAAATAAACAGCAAATTTTGATCATTTTTTGAAGAGCTGAACAGACTTACTGACAAGAATAAGGTAAGATACAATATACAATAATAATAAAAAATACATTTAATGATCCTTAGCACAAAGTTGTGATAGTGAATGCATAAAAATGTGAGTGAATGCTTATTAACATTTTAGAATTGACATGTGAAATTAAGAAAAATATGTACAAAAATGTAAACTGATTGCATAAAGTCATAAACGACCTCCCGATGTATGGTTTGTGGGAATTGTCGGTAGCTCATTCAAGAACCAGCAGAATCTGTCATCATGTTGGATCCCATCGGCCTTAGTAGCGTTCTTCTATAAATTTAATGTCTTGATGAAAGCGTTCACCTTTGCCTCTTTGATCATGTGACCCAAGTTCTCTGGATAAAAGTCTGGTCCAAGTGACTACGTATAATAAGTGAAGCTTTTGATGCTCATTCTTACATCCAAGTGCTTGACAACTCAAGAACCATGCCTCCTGCGCATCGAATCTCTCAGGTAGTCTGTCCGCTTTCACTGTTCCCAAAAAAAAATTCTCCCGTACCACATCAGAGAATGCATTCCAAGCTCTAGCCTCGCCGCGAGTCCATGTTGTAAAACAAAAGTGTGGGATCCCTGAAGAGAATTTGCTTATTTGAGGGGCCATGCAAATATTCCTGCCCTTTTCTTCTCGGCACTTGAAGACTTGAAAAGATTGAAAAAATATAGCTGAAGCGGTCTCCAGTGTGATCAAGAGCTTGGACGAATTGCTTCATTACCAAGTTTTATATGGCAGTGGCGGGAAATACAATTTTCAATCAACCAGCAGCTCATTCTTGATGTTCTTGTCACCAGGGCGCCAAACTGAGTCTTGGAGCCAGGTTCCTTGTCCACCCCATGTTCTAATGTAGCCTTCTGTCCAGCAGCACATGAAACAAGGGGTTAAATTTTGTCGCTTCGTGGGAAACTTTCCTTGGTGCCGACCGCAGAAAATTAATCATTTTCAAATTCGACCCACAAATTAACCATCCATTGAAGAGGGTATTGCCAATCTATTAGCAATTATCTTTGATGTTGGCATACTCTCTTTCATTGGTACAGTGTATGCCTATCTGGGATTGAACCATATATATTTCCGTTGTGCAGTAACACACATAATTTTTAACCCACAACATTGTTCAAAACTTTTTTACTACTGTCAATAAAGTCTTCATGTCACGTTGAGATCATATGCGAGAATCCCATATCAAGAAAACTACATTACACCCTCAAAATTACAAATAAACCAAGTTGACCATCTGAATGGAAGTACATTCGCCAGTGATGCTGTCTCTGTTACGATAAAAGGAAACACCAACAAGGTCTAGGTATTCCTTTCTCTTTCAGCCTGGAAGCCAAACAATTCAGCAGAATACTTTGGCAAATACAAAATCTCTTACCCAGAATCATTCAATTCGGCTGACTAATCATCAGCAATTGTATTCAGACCACTGCAACAGATGGCCGTTATTCGGTCAGGCAGCATCATCCTCATCATCTGTAAAAGGGAAACAGATAATTTCAAACATTCAATCTTCCGGTATGGCTTCGTAAATACAGACAGGTATTCACTCACAGTGTTCAACACTAGGCGAAGTCTGACAAGCATGGGATACTCGGTGTGTGGAGTATTGTAAGTGGTGATTGTCTGCCTTATTGAAGCCTTATACAACTTTTACATTGACAAGGCAGAAGTAGCAGTCATCCAAATGGTTTGTTGGTTCTCTCCAAACCATTGGCACACCAAATCTCAGGTTAGCGCATTTCTTTCGTTAGAAACATGTCGCAAAGTTTCACCACAACGTTTCTGCACTTTTTGAGGACTCCTAATAATGTCTTGGTCTCCAGTCCTAGTTTTAAAGTAAGCAAGATACACCCTCTTGACAAAGGTATTAATGTTGCGCCTTTGATCCTGCAAAGTGAAGCTAATACAGATGTAGCAGAAGATATGTTTCATTACGGCGTCTCATCCTTTCGGATGCTGTAGCAAATGAAAAATATTACATCAATTGTAATATGTACATAAAATGATTGTAATATGTAATAATGTAGTAAATTGTGAAATGTACATAAACTGATATTAATAAACACACTATTGTCCAAATACTAACTACCAATCTACCTTTAAAGTCACTAAAGCAGTCGATGACTCGCAACAACTGGCAATCTTCAGTGACAGCGTTAATTTCGGGTAAAATCCATGAAAATGGGGTTTGCCGATTGCATAGAAATGGGATGTGACTGAACAAATCTGAGATCCGATTTGGAATCAGCACCCTCGAATTAGTATAAAACAGCTGGAAAAGTCCATGCCAGAATTTTTTTTGTTTTTTTTGTAGACCAGTGTAATAAAGCTTATATGTTTTGTATATCTTATTTCCAATATTTATTATGCAATAAAAGAACAACAGTGATTCTAAAATATATAAACTAAGTAAAAATATATATTATATACAATGAAGCTACATTAGTCTTTCCTATTTATGATAAGAACCAAATTATAAACATCTATAAACTTGACAGATGCTTACTCTGGAAACTGATTTACGAATGCCTTTGTCTGGAATGGCAAAATCTGGATCAAATGTGAGAAATTGAAATTTATGCAAATCAAGATTAAGAAATCCTTCTGCATTCTGAAAAGATTTCACTGCAACAATTTTAAGAGTAAAAAGAAAAAATGGTTTAAAAGTTGGATAATAATTTTTATAGCCAAAATATGGAGACTAAAACATGCTGCTAAAAATAAGAGCTCCTGGCATTTGTAATATTAAAATATATAAATTATCAGAATAGATAGATATGCATTAATACAACTTACCAAATCACTATGTTCATCAACTGTTTTTTTCTTTCTCTGAATACGTTTCTTAGTTTTTAGTGAAATTAATTGACTATGTATGTCTGATTTTTTACTTGAATAATGTCTAAAACTATTCTTACAATGCATATCATTTAATTGAGAAAATTTTTTAAATACAGTATTTTTGTTTGATAAAGTAGTAAGACTCCTAAAATTTTTAATTATTTGATAACTAAAAATATTTCGGTATTTGGAAAAATAAAATGGTTTATATAATAGTTTTTCACTTTCCATATAAATAATGGTGCTATAAAAATTTGAACAAATACTGCCGTTTTTGAAACTGCTTAAATTGCGCATTACAGAAAATTTGGTTGAAAAACATCTTGAAAAACAATGAGATGCAGATGATATTTTCAGACTACTATAAAATAAAAGTGTCTTGTTCATTCTTGAGGCTGAAAAGTAACAAAAAAATAAAAAATTGTTAACCAAGAGTGTGACATCAGAACAAAAATGTCTTTATGCAAACTGGAACCAAAGCAAATTTCTATCTAGGTCTGCATCTCTGATATAACCTAAAGTATTATATATTATTAACAAATAAAAAATGATTTAATAAATAATGATAATAAGGGACTAAGTCTTGAGTGAGCTAGGGTCTTACATGAGGGTATATTTTGACCTGTGTTAAATGTATAGTAGTGAGACTATGGTATGGAATAAGAGATATAGATCTAAAGTACAATGTGTTCAGATGGACAATCTTAGGGGAGTGTTAGGTGAGAAGAATTGATAAAATGAGGAATGAATGTATTAGAGAGTTGTGTGGTGTGAAGAAAGGAGTAAATGAGAGAATAAATGAAAGTACGTTAAGTAGATAGGTCGTGTTGGAAAGGATTGGAAGATAAGAAAATGGTTAAGGAGATATATTGTGGTGAGTGTGCTGGGAGACTGAAGAAAAAATGGATTGAGTCAGTAAAGGGATCCCTGGAGGAGATAAATGGAAGGTTTGGCAGAGGCGAGAAGAAAGGTGCATAATAAGAACGAATGGTGGGGTGTTGTGCAGGGGGTATGGTTGTGGCCCACTTGGCCAAGGGATGAGCCCCACATTGAAGATGCCATAGTGAGGGTACGTCGCGATCCCGTGAAACACTAGGGTGGCTTTTCTGACTGCAACGAGTTCCACTAAAAAGGTATAAAGGGGGCGGCTAGGCTGGGCTTTATTTCGACTTGTGTCATATTATTCGACTACTTTTCTGTTTCCAGTGCATGTCACGCACCTTACCCCCAATTTTGGGGAGAGAAGTGGATGATGATAATGATTTGGTTTGTGTGGCCGAATCTGAAGAAGAGTTTGAGAGATGGTAAGAGGTTTGACAGGGTTTTGTAAAAGGAGGTGTTCTGAATAAACATATAAGAGTAAGATTATGGGTTGTGAGTGAGGATCAGTCCTTGGTGGGAAGTTATATTGGGTGGTGAGCAATGGAACCAAGTGTCCTGAGTTTAAATATTAGGATATAAGTGTTGATTGAAAAGGAACGGATGATGCAGAGTGTAGTAGGAAAGTTGTGAATGGTAGGAGGGTAGCTAGTGCAATTAAATCCTTGAGTGCATTGGGGTCTTACATGAGGGTATGTAGTTACCTGTGTTATGTATAGTTAAGTGAAACCTTGCAACATTTAGTGGAAGTCGTTTTAAGTTAAATGGTGATTCAGAATGGTAATCTTAGTGTTTAGGTGTGAGAAGAATTGATAATGAGGAATGAACGAATTAGGAGTTGGTGGGTGAAGAAAGGAGTAAATGAGAGAATAAATTAAAGTACATTGAGATGGTTTGGTCATGTGGAAAGGATGGATGATAGTCGCTGGCTGGGAGAGGAATGCCTGGAGGAGAGAAATGTGAGTTTGGCAGAGGCGAGAAGAAAAGTGTATAATAGGAAAATGGCAGAGTTTTGTGAGGGGATGTATGGTAGTAAGCCACCTGGGCCAAGGGATGAACCCTACATTGACGAGACGCCATATTAAGGGTCCGTCGCAGTCCCGTGAAGCCCTAGGGTGGATTTTTCTCACTGTGACGAATTCTCACTTATGGGTATAAAGGGGGCAGTAAGGCTGGGCTTTCTTTTCAACAAGCGTCATATTCTACTACTTTTCTGTTTTCAGTGCATGTGACGCACCTTACCACCAGTCTGGGGAAAGAAGGTGGGTGATGATGTTGATAAATAATTAAATCTAAAAAGAGTATTTTCTAGAATCTTAAAAATTAAACCAGCTGAACAAGGTCCTCCGCATCAAAGTAATTTTTTATACTGTACATTTTTTTGTCATAACTCCCTAAACAACTCTTTCATAAGCATTTATATATGGATAACAGTATTTCCCCTGCATGACTGAGCTGTGGGCATTTCGAGTTTATATATGCAGGATGATGATTGGGACAAAAAACTGAATCAAAACATTTTTTCCAAAACTTTACAACTAGAAAACTATTTTGTACATTTCTTACTGATAGATTACTTAAAACCGCTAATATATAAATTCAGTAAATCACAACAGTATCAGTTGCATCGACAGTCACTCTAATTTATGAAATTTATCACTTATGAAAGTTGTACCTCCTTGTCCCTCAAAATAAATCTACTGTTGAAGCATTAACTGATGATGGAAGATCTGAAAATTTTATATCAACAGAATTAATAGCAATATATCAGCAGTCCCCTATGTTGCTTCTTGAGGAACATATTTCTATGCCTTCAAATCTAATCTGAATAATAAATAGTTTGTGAAATAAGATTTAGTATTAAAGATGTTAGCTACCCTAAAATAAATACTGGTACATTTTTCTGGTATTATAAGACTCTAGTTCAGATATTATCTTTTTGTTCCTTACAGAAAATTTTTAATAGGAAAAACATTTAGAAAATAATCAAATATTGCAGGACAGTCAACATGGTTATGGGAAGGGTAGATTTTATCAGACAAACCCCTTGAAATTCATGAGTAAATTACTGATTGTGTTGTCAAAGGGAAGCAAGTTAATGATATTTACATTGATTTTAGTAAAGCATCTATCACAATACGGTATAGGTGGAGATTTTTTTTCTTACCAGATAAAAAATTGGAACAAATTGGTTAAGCAATTAAAGGCAATGTGTAGTACTTAATGATCAAAAATCATAATCATGGAAAAGGATCAAAAGTGGTGTTCTTCAGGGTACTGTGTTGGGCCCACTTCTATAAATATGATTTGGATGAGGGAATAAATTTCAACTTCTGTTGGGGATCTTGAGGGTTGTATTAAAATTCAGCATGGAGGGAAACTTCATGTCTGGGTTGAAAAGTGGCAAATAAATTTAAATGATACTTTATTTTGGTAACATATATAGATTTTAACTGATATTAATAAGAAATGGCTGGAGTCAGTTGATAAAAAAAAAAGGATTCAGGTATATTAGTAGCAATTTGAAAGTGTTAGATCAATGTTTAGAAGCTAGAAATTGAGCTACTAAAATGTTAGGAATCAAATTTTAATGTAATGAGCAAGCTCTGTAATGGTTATGTTAAGCCATTAATTACTGATTGAGAACAAGTTTGGAGCCCTTTCCAAAGGATGAACAATGATAAACTTGTAACAAAGTACTGTGTAGAGCTACAAGAATGATATGAGACTTTAAAAAAAGAAAATTATCAGATTTAATGAACAGGGGATGTTTTTTTTTGTGAAAAGGAGATTTATTAGAGGGTTAAGTTTCAGGAAAACTAGAGGACATAATGGAAGAATGATTTGTGATATCAGAAAAAAAAATTATGAGAGGAAATTAAAGGAAGTGGGCATGCTTTCTGTAGAAAATAGATTTATTAGAGGAGTTTTGATTCAGGCTTATAAGTTTTTCATCTCATGACCATAAATCCTTTCTACTAGACCAGGGGTTCTCAAGTTTTTCCTGTTAATTATCCCCAGAGTTATCAAACCATCACCCAGTACCACTGAAGCATGACATGAATACAGAATTGTAATATAGGCCTACTCATATTAAAACTAATTTAATATGAAATGACACTGCAATGGATATTATTAAATAGCTCAAATTGTTATGAATGTAATCAAGTTATACATCAACATAACAAGCAAATGCAATTATAGTACACATGAAGGAGTTAAATATAGATTATATTATCACCAATCAGCATTAAACTTTAGTGTGAATGATGTGCTTCTCTGGCATATTACTTTTTGAATTCCTGGAGCTGTTTTAGGAAAAGACATACTTGAAGGCAATGCTCTACATTAAGTCATGTTCAAAATGTTTAGTTTTCATGTTCGACAGCATTGAAAATCCTTGTTCACACAGCAATATTGTAAATACTAGGGAACTTCAGCAAAGTTTAGGTCAGCATCAGCTACAACAGGGTAAACCTTACTCATTTTTTACCAATACTTGATCACAGAAAGTGTTCAGATATGGTAAGTATTTTGCAGCAACAGAGTCATTCACCAACTCTAGGAATTCTTCTTGCATGTCATGTGGGAAAAGGTGAACATTAACAATGATTGGATTTCTAATCAAATTTAAGATGTGTCCTCACTCTTCGTTACTTAAAATATAAATACCAATAGACTTTTTTTTATCTCTCCTTCAACCTCACTGACTTCTTGCTATTCCAAACCTCTTTTTCTTCCTCTTCCAATAAGCGTTATTGCTTTCAATATTTATTAATGATTACTAAAATTAACTTTCATATAGCTATATAATTTACTAGTTTCTCAGTTTAGAGAACTAATTAACTATTAATTAATAATCTATTTATCAAAATATTGAAAACTGGATTTTTATAATCTGAAAATAAAAATGTAAATTATAATTTAATTATAGTAGCTCAATTATTTAAAAATTTTAATTATGGAATTTTCTTCATTAGAAGTTAAGAGAAAAATATGAACTACAGTTTAATATTAATTTACTGATTTAAATCAATTGGCCTAAATGCTACAATTATGTATTAATTTTACACTAAGTTTAGTTCTAGTAACTGAATGAATATCAAGTCATTTACAGACTTGCAGTCCAAGTTTAACTTGAGGGCTGTAGCTGACTGCAAGCTTTGAATTTTAAATAGTCCTGTTGCTTGTTAGCCAGTTTTTGACAATGAGTCTTATCATGCTTTGGCTAGGAAACCAAACACCCAGTTTCCATGTTACACCTACTAAGTCTGAACTATAGGGAGCTAACTTCTCAGAGCCTAAGATTATAGTGGTGACAATGTTTGAAGCTTAAATAGTAGGTATAATTTTAAATATTACTTAATTACTTTTACTTACAATATGCCAATTATGTCATGATTTTCAATAACATGTAAGAGTTGTAGAAATTAGAAATAATAAGATGAGGATCTCGAAAGTCAGTCAGCCTGTGACCTGCAGTAACAGATTTGACTGTCTTCCAGATGGGGAAGGATCAGAGAGGGCCAATGGTAATGTTGAGTTTTCTAAAGGGAAGACTGATGCATTGCTAATTGGAGACTCTATGATATGATACCTAGATAGGACTTTTCAAAATAAGGATAAAAAGAAACGATTGAGAGTATGTTATCCAGGTGCCAGAGTGAGTGATATCGTGGATAGGATAGATAGAGAGATTGATTCTACAAATGCTAATTCAAATGTGATTGTGCATGTGGGTACAATTGATATAGGACATAGAAGGTCAGAAGAATTAATAGCAGATTATAGGAGGTTGATTCAGATGAAAGCTGGTGGAAGAAGGTGCATGATTTCTGGAATTTTGCCTAGGTTAGGCGCAGATCAGGAATGGGGAAATAGTGCTTTAGGTGTAAATGAAAGAGTTAAGAAAATATGTTTTCCAGAAAATATTATTAAGTTTGTGGATTTGTGGAGAGAATTTCTGGGCAAAGATCATTTTGCAGAAGATGGAGTTCACTTGAGTCATAAAGGTGTTGAGCTTTTCAGTGCCAATTTGGAGACTTGTCCATCAAAAAACTAGGCAAAGCCAGGGGTCATGTGCTAAATCTTGATATGGATAATTATGGATTTAGTAGCTGTAATGGTGGTGAGATAAAACTAATGTTAAAGGCTTAAATAAAGATGAAAGCAATACACATAACCAAATTTCGAATACTAAATGCTTTTACACAAATGCTCATAGTCTTAGAAATTAAAAAGATGAGCTGATTACTTACACCATAAATGAGAATCTAAACATTACTTGTATAACTGAAGCATGGGTTAATGAAGAATTATATGGAGACTCCTTTCAGGAATATGAAATAGGCAGATATTCACTTTATTTATACCAGCATAGCGGAGAGAAGGATGGTGGTGTGGCGCTTTATGTTAAAAGCAATATTCAATCTGTATTAATGACCGACTTTAAAACTAATCATGATATTGAATCGGTGTGGGTAGATATCCTTATGTATAATAAACCATATAGAATAGGGACATTTTATAGACCTCCTAGCCAGAGTCAAGAATTAGACGTGGAATGTGAAAGAAATTAAGATAGCATGCCACAGTAAAGAAAAAGGTATAGTCATAATGGGTGATTTTAATTTTCCTGGCATTAACTGGGATTCCTTGTCTAATATAGACCATAGTAGTTCTGTATTTATAAATTGTATACTAGATAACTTTTTGAGCCAGATGGTCCATGTACCCACAAGACATGATGCACTATTAGACTTATTAACTAACGATGAAGGTATGGTGAATGAGGTTAGAGTTGAGAAGAATTTAGGACTTAGTGACCATAATATAATTAGATTTAATATGAATGCGATATCTGGGCCCAAATTGCAAGTTAATAAGGAAAAGATCTTAGATTTCCAAAATGGCGATTTTACCAAGTTTTGAGACATGCTTAGTACAACTGACTGGGAGGGATAAAGAGTTTAAAGACCAACACTGTTTTATCATGTGGGATCATTTTAAGCAAATTTTAATGAATATTCAGTCAGTATGTTTTAAAGATAAACCCATTAGGGTGGCGAAGAAGAAACCTGTTTGGTGGAATAGAGAGATAAGAGAGAAAATTAATGATAAGCGTAGATGTTTTCAAATATTCAAGGGTAGTAATAGGGAGGATGATTTAGAAAATTATAGGAAAAATAGAAATGAACTTAACCAGTCAATAAGAAAGGCAAAGAGAAAGGCAGAAATTAATTTAGCTAAGAATAGTAATAAGGACCTGAAGTAGTTTTTTAGCTTTTATAAATTTAAAAGTAAGAATAGGACAATTGGTCCAATTAAAATTTATGAAAATTTAGTGAGTTCAGATAAGAGTTGGTCAACATTTTCAATGCTTATTTTGCTTCAGTGTTTACTAAGGAAAGATTAGATAATAGTTTGGAGACTAATAGTTCTTGTATGAATGTAACAAATAGACTTACAAAATTTGAATTTGATGTAAAGATATTAAACGGGATAGACTAGATTGATCCAAGTAAAGCTGCAGGCCCTGATGGTATATATTATGGTAGAATTCTGAAGGAGGGTAGTACCAGCATTGCAAAGGCACTGTATTTGATTTTTAAGTTATCTATAACATTTGGTGAGGTACCAGATGACTGGAAAACAGCATATGTTGTGCCTATTTATAAGAAAGGTAGCAAGGAAGATTTGGGAAAGTATAGGCCAGTTAGCTTAACATCTCTGGTTGTAAAGGTTCTGGAAAAGTTACTGAAAGGTCATATAGAGAAATATTTAAAAGATAACAAGGTATTGTATGACTCCCAGCATGGTTTCAGAAAGGGTAGGTCATGTCAGACAAACCTTTAGAATTTATGGAATACATTACTGACTGCATTGACTGTGGAAATCCAGTTGATATTATATATTTAGACTTTAGCAAAGACTTTGATAAGGTTCCTCACATAAGGCTGATGAAGAAGTTATTGCAATGTGGTATAGGTGGAGTGGTACATGGTTGGATTAAAGAGTGGTTGTGGAATAGAAAACAGTGTGTACAACTTAATGGCAATAAGTCATCATGGGTTCATTACTGGGGCCACTATTGTTCCTCATATATATATATACGGTATATGGGTAAATGATTTAGACCAGGAACTTAAATGCAAGGTGTCTAAGTTTGCAGATGACACCAAAGTGGCCACCTCAGTTAGAAATAGTGAAGGATGTATAAAGATTCAAAATGATCTTGATAAGATTGGAAGAGAAGTGGCAAATGAATTTTAATAGTAAAAAGTGTTAGGTTCTTTCCCTAGGTTACTCAAATAAAAGTTTAACTACAATATGAATGGGGATTGGCTTGAGTCTGTGGACCAAGAAAAAGATTTAGGTGTTATTATAAGCAGTAATCTGAAAGTAGGTAATCAGTGTTTGGAAGCAAGGAATAAAGCTAATAAGATGCTGGGCATAATAAATCGCAATGTTGTTTACAAGAGCAAGGAAGTAATAAGTAAACTGTATAATAGCTATGTTAGGCCAATAATAGAGTATTGTGCACAGGTTTGGGCCCCTTATTTATAGAAAGACTTAGATATGCTAGAGAGAGTGCAACATAGAGCAACAAGGATGATTTCTGGGTTTGAGGGTAAGAGCTATATGAGGAGAGGCTGAAGGAGTTAGGAATGTTTTCTAAAGAAAAGCCATTTCTCAGAGGGGACATGATATAAGTCTATAAAATTTTTACATCCATTGATAATAGAGAGACCAATAAATTCTTCATAGTAGAGCACGAATGGGAGACCAGGGGTCATAACAGGAAAATTAAGAAGAAAGCATGCCGTCTTGATATAAGAAAGCATTCTTTCAGCAATAGGATTGTTAAATTTTGGAATGGTTAACACAGGAGGTTGTTAAGTGTGATTCGATTGCAACATTTAAGAAAGGGTTGTCATTACCACTCACGGGCAGAGCCCTATTCAGGGAGTGTGTTACACACCAAAGTTTCATCTGATAGCGCAAATTACGCAGATGAGCACAGACACAGGCTTTAAAGTGAGGGAGACTAAATTCAGCAGGGAACACAGAAGATGGAAGAGAATTCCACAGAACATAGGTGGCAGGAAAGGAAGCACCGCAGCGAACTAGCCTGGAGTTACCAAGATCCACACAAAACTCTTGTGCTACAAGGGCGTCGTAAAGGTGGTGGTACGTGAGTGGTAAGTTCCCTCGAACACCTACCGCTGTGGTACCTATAGAAAAAGAGATAAAGCAACAACATTGCACTGCAAAGATAGAGGGTCAAGTGAACTGGAAAGTACAGAACAGTTTATAAGCCTTTTGGCTTTTGACTCGACCCTATCCAAAAGCCGGGTGAAATCAGAGCCCCCCCAGATATGAGAACAGTACTCCATACAAGGGCGGATGAGACCCCTTGTATAGCTGGAGTAATCTGAGAAGAGGAAAAAGTCTTGCAGCCCCAAACAGAACTCCAAGTTTCTTGGAAGCCGCCTAACCACCGTTGTGATGTGAGGTTTCCAAGACATTTTTTTGTTTATGTTAAGGCCAAGGATGTTTATAGTCAACAGGAGAGACGAGAGAACCGTCGAAAGATATAGGAAAGTTAGGTGTTTTAGAGAGGGAGATTTGTAGAAATTGAGTTTTTAAAGAATTGAATTTCACAAGGTTGAGAAGACCCCAATCGGAAATTCTATCCAGATCAGCGAGAATAGAATCGGAAAGATTAAGACGAGAGGCAATTCTAGAAGTAAAAGAAGGAGCAGAATTGAAATGAGTTGAAGAGTGAAGGGTCAAGTCATCGGCATATGAGTGGATAGAGTTAGATGTGCAGGTGAGAACATCATTAATGAAAAGTAAGAATAAAGTAGGAGATAAGACCAAACCCTGAGGAACACCACTATTGACAGAAAAAGAAGAAGTTGCTCCATCAACCACAGCCGATATTGAGCGACTTAAAAGAAAGCTAGACATAAGTAAGCAAAGAGAAGGAGGAAACCCAAAGGAGGGGAGCTTGGAGAGCAGTGACGCGTGCCATACCCGGTCAAATGCTTTGGATATGTCAAGCGCCACCACGCAAGTCTCCCCGTAGTTCCTAAGAGCGGAAAACCATAAATCGGTTAAATAGGAAAGAAAATCGCCAGTAGGCCTGGTGACGAGCCGTACTGGTGATTGGAAAGAAGAGAATGAGATTCCAGATGGTCTAAGAAGTGAGAGCTAAGAAGTGTTTCAAAGATCTTAGATAGAATACAAGTGAGAGCTATAGGGCGATAGTTAGAAGATCATCAGAGCGTTTCCTTTTTTTCGGAATAAGTTGGACATGTGTGTGCCTACCTGAGGGAAAGTGCTAGTATTGAGACATAGAGAATATAGTTGAACGAGGGGCGGGGTCAGCACGTAAGCACATTCCCTCAAAACTCTGGGAGGAATGCCATCTGGGCCACCCGCCTTCCTAACATTCATAGATCTTAGGAGCCCATGCACCCGATCAAATGTAATTACAGGCAAAGACATAGGACACCTGAGAGAAGGAGGAGGAGGAATGCCAGAATTGTCCAAGGTTGAGTTAGAGGAAAATAGGAGACCAAAGAGATTGGCCTTTTCAGTTGGAGAGTTAGCAACAGAGCCATCAGATCGAATAAGAGGAGGAAAGGATGATTTACAGAAGTTGTTAGAGATGTTTTTGGCAAGAGGCCAGAAAGATTTGTCAGGAGGAGAACCAAGGAGGTTAGCGCACTTTCATTTGATGAAAGCCCGCTTTGTTCGTCGAAGAGTATCCCTGCAACTGTTTCTAGCTGAGTGAGAATTAGCGAGAGTGATAAGAGAACAAGAATTTTTCCACTCCCGATACGCTCTGTCTCTAGCCTGAATGGCCAGAGAACAAGCACGATCAAACCATGGATTATGAGGAGAGAAAGATTTAGTCGAAGGAATGAACGTGCTCATCCCATCAATGATTACAGCTCCCACCTTAGTGGCAGAAGCCAAAGCGTCATCAGAGTCAAAGCAGTCATTCCAATTATAGTTAGCGTAGAAGCAATGCAAGGCTCCCCCAATCAGCCCGATCAAATTGCCAGAAAAAACACATAGGGCAGGATGGAGCTGTTGGAAAGTATTGAAATTAAGAGATATAAGGTTGTGGGCAGATTTACCAATAGGAGCAAAAATGGTGTATTTATAGAGAGAAGGACTAGTGGTGAAACATAGGTTAAGTGTGTTCAAGAATTGGTTGGGATGATCCGGAATGCTGGGTATCATATAGTATATTTAGATGAGGCCAAATTGGCTGGTTTTTAGTTACAGTAGTTGGTAATTGTTACCCAGAGGGTTGTCACCCCCGATTTTTATGAAAATCACAGGATATAGCGTCGGGCGGGGTGACCGGGCCCGCCTCTTTAGGAGGGGTGATTCGGTCCACTCTAAATAAAATAAAAAATATTAAAAAAAATTTTTCGTCATTTTACGCGCCAGTGTAGTACTACAAGTTTTATTTAGATCATATTTAATTCTAGAAAGTTTTTATATTTTTAAAAAATGTTAGAAATTAGGGTACAAAATTTCCTTCAATAGAACTTCACTTTTGAAAAATGTGAGTTTTTTTAACTTCGTTATAAAATGAAAAATTGTGGATCGATTTTAATTATTTTTTCAGTGGATACACTCGAGTATGTTAGCTTTAAACTGGCGAAGTAAATTTGATCCAAGCAGTAATAGTGGCAAAAAAAAGTTTAACTTGGTCCGATTCACCCCGTAAAATTGATGGGGGTACCTGACTCCACCATCGTTCGTATTTACGATATTATTGACATTTTTATTAATGCGTATAATTAATTTAAATGTAATAAAAGTTACTTATATTAAGTGAAAATTTTTTAAAAATGAAATTTTAATAAAAAAAAACGAAGTTCAAAAAAGTTCAAAACTTTTGGGCGGAGAGGGGTGAATAAATGACCTTATTTATATTCGTATTTTATTTATCATTATTGACATTTTTATTACTTATTACGAATTTTAATATGATAAATAATTATTATATTAAGTAAAAATTAAAATATAAAATTGAAATTATACCTAAAAAAGAATTTTAAACAGATGGTCCCGAGTCACCTCAATGGTGTGGTCCGCTTCACCTCCACGGTCAGGCTGTGGATCACGCTATTCAAACTTAAATAAAAACTTTTATTATTAGAAATTTACATTATTATTTTTTTGTGTGCTTATGCCCGACTATAGGGCCGTGATTTACAAAAAAAAAAATTTCCAAAAAGTGCATTAGGGGAGAGTCGGGAGACCAAGTTATACCTAAAGTGGTCCACGTCACCCCGCCCGACGCTACTAAAAAAAAATAATAATGAAGAATAGTGAAAACAAAAATTGTCGCTCTCTTTAGGAAAAAAAGTTACAGCCTCTCAAAGTTGTTAAAAATCCCATAGACTTTTCAATATTGATCTATCCAGGTTAGGTCTCATTTCAGGCCCTCTAAGTCAGGTTATGATAAGTTTTGTTAGGTATACACAGAGAAAATCTATGTAGAATTAACAAATCTTATCATAACCTGAACTAGGATGGCCCTAAAACGAGCATGAGGCCCACTAATTTTTATTATAAGAAAGTCTATGGGAAAATTTTTAACTTTCAGAGGCTGTAACTTTTTTTCCTAAAGAGACTGCCGATTTTCGCTTTCACAATTCTTCATTATAATTTTTTTAGAGTATATCCTGTGATTTTCAAAAAAAAAAATTTTTGGTTTTTTTTTAAATAACAAATCCTATGGGGTTTTTTACAACTTTGAGAGGCTATAACTTTTTCACCTAAGGAGAGTGACGATTTTTGTTTTCACCATTCTTTATTATTTTTTTAGAGTATATCCTATGATTTTCATTAAAATCGGGGGTGACAACCCTCTGGGTAACAATTACCCAGTAGTTATTAATGTCATTCTGCATGTGTGACCATAACTTAGTTATTAAGGTATGTGGATGGTTTGGGTATCATATATCATTTTTTTTTTTGACTAAGCTAAATTGGTGGATTTTAGTTACAGGAATTTGACAAGCCCTAGGGTGCTTTGTGGATTTGTATGAGAGCATATTTGGTTAGTGGGTTGATTGGGACAGTATCGATAGGTCCATGTGGCTTCTTACTGTGTCTCTATATTTCTAATGTTTCTAATATTGTAATTAGATGACCTGGGTTTTTTGCACAACTACTTTATATAAATATACACAGAGTTTTAGCTAAAGGCAAGTCTGTATAAGTAATTCTTTTTACTGTCTCCCCATACTGTAGAAACAAATATAATTAGGTCACTATTTGAGGAAACTATTCAAAATACTATACACTAAATCACTGAACACTAATAACACACAACAAAAAGTAAAACTAAAAAATAAGTCAGAAAAAAACTAAGTTCAAGGAAAAATAGTTTCAATCTTGAAACCTATGTCCTTGCAAAACTGTCATTCTTCAGGCCAAAACTCAATCCTATCCTAAAAATTTTCAAGATGTTGATAACACAGCTTGGTTAATTAATGCCTGGAACTCGAGTTAGTGCTGAGCACTTATTTTGGGATTTAAAAATAAAAACGAATCTAAAGACATTGTTAAAGGTATTTTTTTTTCTTTTTTGGTAATGTAGCTAATGTGAGAAAGCATTACGTAACTATTGTATTAAAACTATAAACTTTTAATATACAAAAATGGTATCAAAAAATTCTTTGAAGTTATGGTAATTATGTTGCTAAGGTGACAACGATTTACGTAACTATTATATAAAAACTATGAACTTCTAACTTGCAAAAATAATGGCAAAAAATTCTTTGTAGTTTTTTTTATCGATTCACTTAGCCTATATTTTAAAAATATATTTTCACTAAAAATGCGAAAAATTTCGCTACTAAAACTATAGCTGCGTTTCCAGAACTCGACTGCAGCCCGTGTGCAAAATCGACTCGGAAACGCTTCGAATTGAAAAAATTACATTAACCAATCAGAGAACAGGAAATTTGAGTACCTGGAAACGGCCGAGCGCGCCCGTTGGATCAGCTGAAAATTGTGAACAATACTTTTATACTTATATTTATCTATTTTATGAAATGATACGATATATTTAGTATCCTTAATATAAAAGTTAACTAAAATATTAAAAAACTTTGGGCAAGCCATTTCCGACACATGTTTTTAAAGAAATTTGTTTGTAAACAAAGTATCCTTCCGCAGCCCGCCCGTTTACAAATTCCCAAAATCGAGTATTTAACAACGGGCGCCTGACTGTGACGTTTACATGACTTAAAGTGCGCAAACGGGCGCTGGAAACGATGCATATGCGCCTGTGTGCCCGCCCGGGCTGCAGTCGGGCTTCTGGAAACGCAGCGATTTTTTTACTTTATTTCGTTCGTGTACTGTAGGGATGTAGTGATGGCCAAAAAATATCGATATATCGAGATATTGATATTTTTGGCTCAATATATCGATATTTTAAAAGGCGTTTTCGTTTTTGCATTTGTGCTAACTTAGGCGATATATCGATATTTCGATATTTTTTCTTAATATCGAAAGCCGATATTCTTTTCAAAAAAAATTTTTTTAAAGGCCGGATAAAAAAAAATAAAATCTTTTCCCCATCTCCCGACACCCTGAAGTGAAACTCTCTCTTTCTACCCCATATTTCGTTCTTCGGTCCTCCCCCGATGTCATGTATAAAATAAACCGAAAAATTAAGGTTTTAGATTTTTCGTCTTTTCGAGAACTAAAAATAGGGAGGGAGGAGGGGGGATCCAGAAATCATAGTACATGGCTACATACGCACATGACACATGCCACATAGTCCAATAGTCATTCTGAGTATTCACTAATGACTAATCAGTAATCACTAGTACAATACTAATTTTTCTGCGGAGAAATAAAACAAAATATCAATTTTTAAGGCCAACTAATAAAAATTTATTCAATAGAAAAACTTTATTTAAAAGAGCTTCACACCTATAAAAATATTTTAAAAAATGTCCTAATTATTTATTTAAATCTATGTAACCTAACGTAACCTAACTTAACCAAGCAAAACATATATATATATATATATATATATATATATATATATATATATATCTATTATATTATTATTATATATATATATATATATATATATATATATATATATATATATATATATATATATATATAGCATATATATATTAAGTTGAATTGTTAAGTTATATATATATATATATATTATATTATTGCTATATATATATATATATATATCATATATATATATTACATATATATATATATATATATAATGGCTAATGGAGCTATTAAGGCTAGGGAAGGATAGGCCTACCAAGCCACTTCCCGAAATAAACTGCTTGCAGAACTCAAGCGCGAGCCTCGGAAGCCGGACAGAACTTTAGACGACGACTTCGGCGAGATTTACGGAATATGAATCAGGAAAACACTTTTAAGAATTATAGGTATGCCATGATAAATGTGGGTACCTATGGAGATAAAGAGGAGGAGATAATAGATATCATCATGAAGGAGAGGAAGATAGATATGTTGGGGATGGCGGAGATGCGAGAGTGAAGGGGTGTGAGGAGGGTAAAGAGATGTGAGAAGGATTTGTTTTGATGTATAGTGGGGTGAGAGAAGGAATAAGAAAGCTTGGTGTCGGAATTGTGGGAACAAGACTGTCACCATGTATACAGAGAGTAAAAATTAAATGAGAGGTTGATGATGTGCGTATTGGAAGATAGGCCGGATAAAATATAGAATATTCCAGATATATGCACCAATAAATAGGTACTCAGAGGAGGGAAAACTAGATTTATGGAATTGATGGAGGAAGAGGTGGGGGTGGAGGAGGAGGGAGAGGTGCTTGTTGATGGGAGATTTCAACGCTAGAGTAGGAAAGAGAAGAGAGATGGAGAGAGTATTGGGACCATTTGGAGAGGAGACAAGAAACATGGAGGGAGAGGCGTTGATCGAGTTTTGTGTGAGAAACGACCTAAAAATAATGAACACGTTTTTCAATCATAGAGAGTCACATTTCTTTACGAGGTATAGATGGAATCAGGTAACGCAACAATTTGATCAAAAATCGGTGATAGACTACATGATAGTCTCCGATAAAAGGATGGTAAAGAATGTAAAGGTGATCCCGGGAGTGTCCTTGGATGCGAATCATAGACTGGTGGTGGCGGACATGAAGATAAGAGGAGATGGAAGAGTAAATGAGCAGAAGAGAGCAGTGATCAGAGTGGAGAAGTTGGCAGAACAAGAAACGAGACGAAATTATGAACGGGAAATGCAGGAAACCCTAAGGAATGGAGAAGAAAACGAAGACTTACAGGATGTCATCAGGGAAGTGGCAGAGAAAACTCTTGGTAAAAGATGGTAGGAGGTACTAAGAAGAGACATACACCATGGTGGAACGAAGAAGTGAAAAAAACAATTAAGGAATAAACAGGGAAAATGAGGAAGTGGTGGGAAAGAAGAACAGCGGCAGAAAGGGAGGAATATATACAGGCAAGGAATGAGGCAGAGAGAATAAAGAGGAGGGCAAAAAAGATGGAGACGGAGAGAATGGCAGGAGAAATAACGAGAGATGTGGGCGAAGGGAAGAAAAAGCTATTTAAGATGGCGAAGGCGTATAGAAAACCAAAAAGCGTAACTAGAAATATAAAAGATAGAAACTGAGAGATTCTTGTGAGACCGGAAGAAAGAAATGATAGATGGACCGAATACTATGAAGATCTGCTAAATGTAGAATACAGAGAACAAGAGGGAAGAAGTTGAAGATCAGAAGAGGGAGGAGGAAGAGGGAGGGTGAAGGCGGAGAGATAACGGTAGAGGAATATATGAGGAGGCTATAAAAGGATGAAGAAGGGTAAAGCTCCAGGAGAGGATGGAGTGGCTGTGGAGTTGGTCGTGGAGGGAGGAGAGGAGCTGAGAGGTAGAATCATCAGTTTGATGAACAAGTGTTGGAGAGAGGGAAAGGTGCCGGAAAGGTGGGCAAAGCAATAATAATACCGATATATAAAGGTAAAGGAGATACAGGAAGCTGTAATAATTATAGAGGTATTTCGCTGATGGACCATCTGGAGAAAATATACGAAAGAATATTGGAGAGGAGGCTGAGAGAGAAGGTAGAGCCGAGACTCGGAGAAGAACAGTACGGGTATAGAAGAGGAAGAGGAACGACGGACCTCTTATTCACACTAAGAATGGTCTCGGAGAAGATGCTGGAATATGGTAAGAGATTCTTTGTAGCGTTCATCGACCTGCAAAAGGCATTTGATTCGGTGCCAAGGAAAAAGCTCTGGAGAGCTATGGAGAGAAATTTATGGAGTGAGGGTAGATTAAAGAAAGCAATAGAAAGTATGTATGAGAAATGCAGCTGTAATAAACTGAGTGTGAGAACGATAGATGGTTTGAGGTGAAAACAGGAGTGAAGCAGGGGAGTATTTTATCTCCACTGCTGTTTATATTATATTTAGACGTGGTGATAAGGAAAGTGAGGGAGAGACTGGGAGAATTTGAAGGGGACATAATGGCATATGCGGACGATCTGGCATGTTGGAGCGAGAGAGAGGAGACGATTCGAGAGGTGGTGAGTTGTTTGCGGAGGAGTTGGAGGAAGCAGGGATGAAGAACGTACAGAAGACGGAGATATTAACAATAACCGAGGAAATGAGGCGGGGTAATGATGGTGGTGAGAGGGGAGGAGGTGAAGGCGGCAAATACCTGCAATTATCTCGGAAGATGTTTTAACAGAAGGGGAGGAAGTGGAGGAGAGATTACGCGAAGAATGGAAAAGTATGGATTAGTTATGAAAGCGGTATA
>JABUQX010019766.1:0-20000 GCA_015478945.1 Trachelipus rathkii
ACTAAATAATTCAAACGACAGTTCATTTTAGTTCTAACCGCCCACTCTGGGTTTACCAGCAAGTTTTTAAAAAAATGGAACTCCTGTCACTCCATTGTAAGTATTTCCCAGGGTTCTTCATTTCTAGCCATGAAGGTCTATGACGTCTTGGTGATTACGTGATGAATGATTTTTGGAGATCCATCATGTCATAAACCCTGTGCATCCCTCGATGATGGGAGCATATAACATGAAACTTGGAACTGATTTAGCAGTATACACAAGTTTTTTTTGTTTTTTATTCAAAAATTCAATTTGTTAACTCAAAGAAGTATTTACTTCACAGAAAGAAAAGTTGTTCTCTGAAGAAGAAGAAATTAGGAGTATTTGTATTCAAGCAGGCAAATACTTAGCATTAATTTGAACTTAAAAAATCTATAGAAGCAGGCAGAAAATAATACAAATCCTCTTTATTCCCAATTACAAGATGTTAATACAAGGTGGGATAGCACAATATTTGATTTCTAGAAAGATTGAATGTTTGAAAAGACCTCTGCAAGTTTATATTATAGAACAATCAATCATTTGAGCTTTGACTGCTAATAAATGGCAAATACTTGAAAAAATTCTAAGAGTTTTGCAACCATTTCTCATGGTTGCGGAAAAACTATAAGGCAAAATCAATTATTTCATCAATTATTCTACATATTTGAGCTCTCCAGCATATCTCTCAAACTCTGAGGATGACAGCAGAGTTCAGACTTTAAAAGAAAAGCTGAAGAAGGCATTAGAGTTTAGATTATGAATAAAAAGGAAGAGAAAGGATTAATAGACATATATGAAAACAAGATAATTGCTTTAAATACTGTAGTAGTTCCAAGATACTAACTGACTTTATTTTCTAATGAAATAAGAGAATTGAGTAGAAAATGGATGCTTGAAGAAATATGCAAATAATTGAAGGTAGAAAGTGATAATAGTAGTAGCAGTACAGAAGAAGGTTCAGGCGATGAGTCATTCATCCATTTTCAGAAACGAGCATTATCTACAATAAACTAGATTTGCCAAGTACCTTCAAAATCCTCAGGATCATTAAGAAAAAAAAGAAATTACTGGAATAGTTACTAGTTTTTATAATATTTGAAGAAACGTTGAAAGCTTGATAGCGATCAGTTATTTGTAAAAAAAGCGGAAAAATAAAGAAAAAAAATCAGTGCAAGCTAAAAAAAAAGTGTATTAAATTCGTGGAGAAAAATGAAATTTTTTTTACCAGAGAAATAAATTTCTATTCGGGGAAAAGAAGAATTACTTAATGGGGAAAGGTGCCAAAGTTAGTTAAATTTCCCAAACATAACAGTTACTAAGCCAAAAAAAATTTACTCTCCTTTTCCAGTTCCCCATATATTCAGAGAGGAAAATATTTCATTTTCAGAAACAGAAATATATTTGAGGAAAAAGGCCAAAAATATCACCCAATTACTGTGAAAAGTTTTTCTTTTACTTAAAAGATGAGTCTTGGGTTATATAAAATCTCTTCAAGGCAAATATTTTCTCAAAGTATAATAGTAATTCCGTTCCGGCCGCGAATTTGTGAAAAATAATTCCGGGCCGCGAACACGGAACCGGAAAGAAATGTCAAATTCCGGCCGGAATTCCGGGTACAAATAATTATATAATATATAAATATATATATATATATAATAAGTATTATATTAATATATATTATATTATATATATATAATATATTATATATTATTATATAGTATATATATATATATATATATATATAATATATATATAACCGTAGCCACGTGTGTCGTGTGTGTGTGTGTGTGTGTGTGCTGTGTGTGTGTGTTGTGTTAGGGGTAGGTTTGGAGTGTGGATGGAAATAGGTTAGGACAGATCCATACAGGTCAAGAT
The DNA here is from genome assembly GCA_015478945.1 of Trachelipus rathkii. Taxonomy (NCBI): domain Eukaryota; kingdom Metazoa; phylum Arthropoda; class Malacostraca; order Isopoda; family Trachelipodidae; genus Trachelipus; species Trachelipus rathkii. Next base: position 1,900 of record JABUQX010019766.1, read on the forward strand.
ACCTACATGACCTCATGTTTAGCTCAGTTACCTACCAAGGCAAGGTGGCCGGTACCTGTATTTGCCCAAGATAATACTCTTACTTAAAGACCTTCCAATGACCTTTAAGAATTGTCAAATTTCAACCCAGAAGCTCAAGAGATAATCCCTACTAATCCCTCACTCACCTTTAAGAATGGTCAATTTCAGCCCTTGATAAGGTATCAAGGCCAAAATATCAAGGCCAAGACCGAAATATCAAGGTCAAAACATCAAAAAAGGGGCTAAGCCCCTAAAGGGGGGTCAAAATAGGGGGAGGTACGTACGACGGATGCTTCGCATCCGTCTGGCAAGCCCCTTCTTCGAAGGGGCATCAAAAAGGTCAAGGCCAAAAAAGGTCAAGGCCAAAAAATTCGGGTTCTGTGGCGGCACGTTAGGCCTCCAATATCCCCTCCGTACTATTAAGCGGGATGCATCTTTTATACTTAGATAATTATTTTGTATACTCAAAAGAAAATTTTTCAAAAATTTTCCAAAAAAATTTTCTGAGAAAATATGTTCCAAGAACAAATTCAAAACTACTGCATTTACAAAGAAATTATTAAAGTAAAAAATGTGCACCTGCCCCGCCTACATATGCGTTAAAAAAATTTCTTTCAGTTCGCATAATTAGAAAAAAAATTGCAATTTTTCGTTTTAAAAACCGGAAAAAGTGAGTTTAGAATTTTTAGATTACTGAGCACAAATAAAAAAAATTGAAAATCTACTTCATGCATTTTGTATGTAATGAACCAATCTATGCATATTTCAAGTTTGAAGGTCGTGATTTCGAAAAAAATTGTGGGAGTTGACAGAAAAAATGTCAATAACAACTAGGTTTTGAAAACTTTGAAAAATTTTTTTTAAAATGACTACATACACAGAAAAAAACACCTGGAAACACGACCAATTAGAGGGCAGAAGCTACAGCAGTTTGTATCATAGGCTGTAAAATGCGGCATTAAAATCTCCGAATTTTGTCCATTTTTAGGGGGAGTGAAAATTGAGCTCAGCCCGAGCCAATATTGTACCCTGTTCCTAAGTAAAAAAAACTCGTCCGAATTTGTTTAATTCATACAAAAAATGAAATGCTTACACGAAACCCCTAAGGTCCAAAAAATCTTTTACATTGTTGGAAGTAAAACTTAAAACCTCAAAATAATAATAATAATAATTAATTAATAATAATAAATAATAATAATAATAATAAAATAATTAATAATAATTTAATAATAATAATAATAATAATTAATTAATAATAAGTAATAATAATAATAATCAATAATGATATTAATAATAATAATAATTATAAATAATAATAAATAATTAATAATGAATGTATAATAATAAAATAATAAAATTAATAATAATAATAAAATAATAATGAATAATAATAATAATAATAATAATAATAATAATAATAATAATAATAATAATAATAATAATAATAATAATAATAATAATAATAATAATAAAAAAATAAAATAATAATAATAATAATAATAATAATAATAATAATAATAATAATAATAATAATAATAATAATAATAATAATAATAATAATAATAATAATAATAATAATATTTTGATGCACCGGATCTCCAATATCGAGCCTGGATTAACGGAAGATTGGAGTTTTCCAAGGTCTCTTTCTTGCTCAGGTCGTTAAGCACTAGTCTCCTGCGTTCTCCGGTCTGAGATCTATACTTTCAAAAGTGTTAATTAAGTTCCTTACAGCGAAATAATTAACTGATTCTCTAATTGGAAGTAATAATGAGACATTTAATGAAAAATATTTATTTATAAGAACTGATTTTTGAAAATAATTTAAAATGATGTTGCGTTTTTATTTTTCGAATAATTTTAAGCAAAAATAGTTTATATATATATATATATATATATATATATATATATATATATATAATATAATAATATATATATATATATAATATATATATATTATATATATATATATATAGATAGAGAGAAGAGAGAGAAGAGAGAGAAGAAAAGATTTTAAGGTTTTTTTTTTAATGAATTTTTTACTATGGTGCTAAAAACCTAACCATAAATATAAAATATTTCTCGAATTTCCCAATTAGAACATCTTACACAACTTCAGAGTTTTAAAACCCCGGTCCACATGGTTCCATGTCCCCATCCCTTAGAAATATCAATAACTCATGGCGGGGTTATCTGATTGGAAATCATTCAAGTAATATTGATTTCCTGTTATCCAGAAAAATTTTCCTACGTTCTGCAACTACTTGGTGTAGGAACTGTATTTGTATATATATATATATATATATATATATATATAATATATATATATATATATATAATAGTATAAAAAAAATAAAATATATAATATATATATATATATATATATATATATATATATATATATATATATATATATATATATATATATATATATATATATATATATATATATATATATATATATATATAACATATTTGGTGTTTTTGTCTGCAAGGTCAAGTTTTGGCGCTATTCACATGAAAACAAAAATAAATGCTTAACACTTTGGTATAAAATTGATGATCTAAAAAAAATTTGTGCATTTTATTTACCCAATAATTAATTCATGTTCTCAAAATTTCGTTTTTGTATTATAAATAATTATAAAAAGATATCGAGATTTTTCTTTCATAAAAAAAAAAAATAAAATAAAATAAAAAAGATAAAAAAATAAAAAATTGGCATTTCATATTTAAAAAAAAAAATCGGGATATCTTTTATATTTGTCCAATTAATTTGAAATTTTCAGTGGATGTATAAATTGGTTGAGACAATTACTTTTATTTAAATTATGTATTATACTAAGTCGTTTTGCCTATTTTGGCTGGGAAAAAAAATGTTTTTGCAATTTCTTTAATGTTTATATGCGAATGGCGACAAAACTATAGCTTACAGAAAAAAATTTGGTTTTTAGATTCAGCGCAGAAAAATACATTAGTAATGTCTCCTATACAGATAGGGTTGCTGTTTTAAAACAAAAAAAAAAAGGTTTAAACCATTAAAATAAATTTAAAAAAAAAAAAAAATTTATTTTAAGCTTTTTTATATTCGTTTCTATCTGTAAAAAGCTCAAAACAAATAAAAAAAATTAAAATAAATTTAAAATAACAAATCATAAATGAATTTAAATGATGAAGGAACTGAGAATATGTAGCAAGAAATTCAATTTCTATATATATATATATATATATATATATATATATATATATATAATAATTATATATATTTATATATTATATTATATATATATATATTATAATATATATATATATATATATATTATTATATATATATATATATATATATATATATATATATAGTATATATATGTGTGTTGCTATTCTGATTGGGAAAAGTTTGTTAAAGGGGGCTAGGTTGCGACGAGGGTGTTGCCGGTGAAGCTGTTGTGTCTTGAAACGTTCTGAAAAAATCGGCGTGCACCTTCCGCCAGTACGGAGTTTCATTTCTGGCGAGTATCGGATGTTTCGGCCCGGATTGCCTAGATGTCTTCAATGAGGCAAATTGTTTCCCTTTCATGAGAAATTTTCAATTGGAAACAGGTGGAAGTCGGCAGAGCTTTATCATGGAATAGAGTGATTGCGGAAGCACAGAGTATTTTATTTTAGTCAAAAATTACGTTACCTAGAAGTCCACATATGAGCCGGGACGTTTGTCGTGGTTGAGGGATTTCCAAATTTTTATCTCGCCAGAAGTGTTTTGTCTTTTCTCTTCCTCACTTTTTTCGGCAAACGCTGAATTGACACTTATAGTTATTCCTGCGGGTAATGTATGCCCTCTAGGGGCAATTTTGTAATGCACGATGTCCGTAGAATGGAAAAAAAAACATCAACATTGTTTTCACATTCGACCGATTCTGTCGAGCTCTTTTCGGTCGTATGGAGAATTTGAACCCCTTTGTTTCTGGGTCATACCTATAAACCCATGATTAGTCTCCTGTAAATACCAAATTTAACAAATCAGAGTCACTTTCAGCCCGATTAATAAGATCTTGGAACACTTCAAATCGGTGTTGTTTCTGCTGGTCTGACAACAATTATGGAATGAATTTCGAGGACACTCGACACATTTTCAAATCTTCAGTTAAAATTATCTGAACCGCGTAGAAACTTAAATTCAGTTCATCAGACATCTCCCTAATTGTTAGTCTATGGTCAGATAGAACTAAATCGTGAACTTTCACAATGCTTTTGTTGGTTGTTAAAGTGGAAGGCCAGCAGGACCGGGGGTCATCTTCGATTGATTCGTAGTCATCTCTGAATCTGTTGAACCTGAAAAAACATTTGACCGTCTCAGATATTTATCCCCTTAAATTATTTTTAAGAGTTCATAAGTCTCTGAATCTTTTTCCTGTTTTAAAACAAAAATTTTGCAGCAACTCATTTTATAGTTTTTCGCCATTTGAGACATCAAAAATCCACCGAGATACGAGCATGTCATCACTAACCAGTATGCAACTCGGCACTGAAGAAAGCTATCGCGCCGATCTTTTCAGTACGTTTCAAAGACAAAACTCGTACAACACTCTTATAGTAAAGTGGCGACAACTGTTAAAACTTTCCAATCAGAGATAGTATATATATATATATATATATATATATATATATATATATATATATATATATATATATATATATATATATATATATATATATATATATATATATATAATAATAACTATATATATATATATATATTTATATAAATATATATATATATATATATATATATATATATATATATATATATATATATGTATATAATAATATATATATATATATATATATATATATTTATATAAATATATATATATATATATATATATATATATATATATATATATATATATATATATATATATATATATATATATATATATATATATATATATATATATATTATATATATATATATATATATATTCATATATATATATATATATATATATAATATATATATATACTATATATATCTTATGTATTTGTAGCAACATAGCCAACAACCTTAACCAACATATATATATATATATACATATATATATATATATATAAATAATATGTATATATATCTCTATATATATATATATATATATAAATATATATATATGTATATATATATATATATATATATATATATATATATATATATATATATATATATATATATATATATATATATAAAGAATTTACATTTACATTTTCTCAAAACAATTTTTTTTTACATTGTCACCACCACTCCATGGGCAAGCCTATTCAAGGAGGTGTTGAAGCTCCAAGTCCCAACAACCTTCTTGTAAATTGCTGAAACTGGGCAGGTTTTAGAGTGGGGAGTTGATTCAGCAGGAGCACAGAAGATGGAAGGAATTCCACAGAAGAGGGTGATGCAGGAGGCTGCACAGGCTGGCCTAGGTTGCAATATCAAACAAACTAATAATGCAGAGCTGCAGCACCTTTTCCTACAGGGCGGCCTTAAGGTGGTGGTACGCAGTGATAGTTCCCTCAACACCTACCATGTGGTACATATGAAAAGAGTTTACAGTTGTCACCACCACTCCTTGGGCAGGGCCCTATTCAAAAAGGAGAGGGGTGTTGAACTCCCAAAGTATCTTCAATAAATTACTAGATGAGCTGGACAGGTTTTAGTGGGGAGATTCGTTCAGCATTAAACACAGAGATAGAGAGGAATTCACAGAACAGGGTGGCGGGTAAGGAGGAAGCACCGCAGAGACTAGCCTGGGTTACCAATATCAACACAAAATGTGGCGGTACAGCACCCCCTTGCTACCTGCAAGGGGCGACGTGGGTGGTGGTACATGAGTGATAAGTTCCCTCAATACCTGCCGCTGTGTTACCTCTCGAAAAGGAGTAAAGCACCAACATCGCGCCCATAAGAATGCAGAGGGTCAAGTGAAGTAAGTACAGAACAGTTTTAAGCCTTTTGGCTTTGACTCAACTCCATCCAAAAGCCGGGTGAAACCAGAGCCCCCTAGATGTGAGGCAATACTCCATACCAAGGGGCGGATGGTATATATCTAGATGCTTAGAGAAGAAAGGAAAAAAAGTCTTGCAGTTCATGGGCTCTCCAGCTACTTAAGGCCCTCCATATATCGTTGTGATGTAGGGTTTCCAGGACCATTTTGTTTATCTTAGGCCAAGATGTTATATTGTCAACAGGAGAGATGAAGACCGTCAAGAGATAGGAAAGTTAGTAAGGTGCTCTTAGAGAGGAGGTTGTAAAGTTAGGTTTAAAAAATTGAATATCCACAAAGTTCAGGGCAGCCCCACGGAGAATTCTATCAGATCAGCGAGAATAGAATCGGAAGATCAAGACGAGAGGGAAATCTAGAATGAAATAATTTGAAGAATGAAGGGTCGAGTCATCGGCATATGAGTGGATAGAATTAGATGTGCATGTGAAAAGATCATTAATATGAAAAGTAGGAATAAAATAGGAGATAAGACAGAACCTGAGGAACACCACTATTGACAGAAAAAAAGAAGTCGCCCATCAACAACAGCCGATATTAAGCGATTTGAAAGAAAACTAGATAAAGTAAAGCAAAGGAGGACACAGAGGAGCTTGGAGAGCAGTTACGCGTGCCATACCTTGTCAAATGCTTTTGATATGTCAAGTGCCAACACGCAAGTCTCACCGTAGTTCCTAAGGGCGGAAAACCATAAATCAGTAAGATGGGAAAGTATATCGCCAGTCTCGAGCGCCGAAAGCCGCACTGGCGATCGGAAAGAAGTGAAGGGGATTCCAGATGATCTAACAAATGAAGTTGAAGAGGGTTTCAAGATCTGCGATAGAATACAATTAGAGCTATAGGGCAAATGGGTTAGAAATAGTCAGAGCTAGCTGTACCAGAGATAGGATTTGGACATGTAGTGTGTTTGCTTACTTAGGGAAGCATTAAGTATTGAGATATTAGAAATATAGTTGGAGCAGAAATTGGCCTTTGGAGCCTCCTCAAACTCTGGGAGGGTCTATCAGACCACCCATACTTCCTAGTTCATAGGTTTCAGGGTCCATGTACTAGTCAAATGCAATCACAGGGCAAAGGCATGTACCTGGGGAAAGGAGGAGAAGAGAATGCAGAGTCATCAAAGGTTGAGCTAGGGAAAATAGGAATGAAGATTGCGGCCTTTTCAGTTGGAGATTCTGCCGAACCATCAGATCAATAAAGGAGAAGGCAGATTTTAGATCTTTGTTTGGGTGTTTTGGCAAAGTCCAAAAAGATTTGTATTAAGAGAGCCAAGAGGGTTGGCGCACTTTCGTTTGATGAAAGCCCACTTTGCTCGACAGAGAGTATTTACCTCTGTGATTCAATGAATGAAAATTACTTAAAAGTGATAGGAAAGCAAAATTTTTACCCCGATACACTGTCTCTAATAAGAATAGCTGAAGAACCATACGATCGAACATGGATTATGAGGAGAGAAAGATTTAGTCGAAGAAAGATAACCTGCTCATCCCATCAACGATAACTCTCACCTTATCGGCAGAAGCCGAAGCGTCATCAAGTCAAAGCAGTCATTCCATTTATAGTTGCTTGTAAAGTAGCAGAGAGCCCAATCTGCAGTCAGTTACCAAAAAAAAGCACTTGTAGGGCAGGATGGAATAAACTTGGAGAAAGTATTAAATTAAGAGATGTAAAGGTTGTGGTCAGTTTACCAATGGGAGCGAAGATTGGTGGACTTATAAGAGAAGATTCAGTGGTGAAACATATGGAAGTAGGTTCAAAAATGGATGGGGACGATCAGGTGTGTTAGCAGGTTTAATTAGGTCATCAGTCGTTTAGAATGCTAATAATTCAGCCTCCTCCCACCTAATCAGTGTAAAGGCTCAACCATTTCAGTGCTGTGTACCTTAAATCCCTAAATAGGGGACCTCAGCTACTTGGATGAGAGGTGTAACAGTCTCGTGAAAAGTAGTAAGATATTAAAAAAGCGTGAAAATCTGTTCTGTTGGGAGAACAGTAGCAGAAGCATGTTGTAGTAGAAGGAAGAAAGATTTTAAGCTACAGAACATCGAAGTTCAAAATTCAGGAATTCTCATGATGTGTACAAAGTGTTAGTAGACACATACTCCACCCTTTAGACGGAAATTATGAAATAAATTATAGTTGGATATATTAAACTAGTTAGAGGATGAATACCAACCATCTGTGTCTCAAACCAAAATAAAGGTTTGGGCTTGGTTAGAGGTGAGTATTCCGGATGTAGAGGTTAAAGTGCAAGCCCAGTGTAGTAAAAAAAGTCAATAGAAAGTCTGCTTAGCGCAAATCAACCATCACACATACACACCATACAGCAAAACCAAAAGCAACGAGAATAACAAGCAGACCAAAAGCCGAAAGTGAAATCACGTTAAATTGTTCACACACAAAAGCCTTAATTTAAAATCGTAAATGTTAATGTAAACCATTTACAGCCCATATCTTAAAATAAAAAATCTGAAAGTTAAAACCACTACAATTAAAATTACAATTTATTCATAAAACTAAATTTATAAATTGAAAATAATATTTAGCAAAGAGTGAATTAAAATTATTTATTTCAATACCAGTTTAAACTTTCTAAAAAATGAAACAGTAAAAACTTAGGTTAAAAGAATGTGAAAAAATATAACCTAAGTACTATCTAAATATTATTACACAAACCTAAAACTATGTATTTTCTTGCCTAGCTAAAAGTTTAAAAACAACCATTAAAACTAGATAAGCTTATCTTTATAAGAGATGATCAATTCTTCTATTAAGCCATATGGTTAAAATCATTTTAAACAGGAGAATACTTAATGTACAAACACACTTAAAAACATACTTCAAACATTATAGACACTATAGCCCATTGGAGCTCCAGTAAACACAGACCTATATCACCACAGTCTAACTAATATATCAAATTCATTCATGATTCATAATTTTAATTTTAAATTTAGTAGTAATTTTACTATTTTAGATCCATTTAAAAATTACGATTTCTTTTTTTAATTATTGACTTGTCAAATTTTGATATATTAAACTACGTATGTAACAACTAAAAAATTAAAACTTTAGGGGAAACAAGAGACTTTTAAAAGTAGCGTTCAATGTAGTCTTACTTCAGAAATATTCATTACATAATATAATAGTGTATTATTAAATTTGTACTAGAAATATGTTAATATTTAAAAGAAAAAGCTTTTTTTACCATTTTAAAAAATTATTTTTTTCAAACACTATATACAGTATTAGTACAAAAAAATGTCACGATTTTTATAAATTTTAAAATTTAAAATTTTTTGGAACATCTTCTTAGCATTGTATATAGGAAAAAATCTCAAGATATCCTTTTTATTATTGCCTATCATGTAGAATTTCCAGATAAGTACATGTATGCATTGCAGGGTGAGATGCACATTTTTTAGATGTTGTTTATACTCAACCGTTTACCCATATTCATTGGATAATTCATTTTCAAATGTTTTCGTGAATAATATAAAACTGGACCCTACAGGAAAAGCAGATTTGATTTTAGATTTAGTACCTTAAAAATACATAGAAAATAAGTCTCATGTGCTCATATAGAATTTAAAATTTTGTTCTCCCCAATTGAAACTTAATACTGTTCCCATGTTTAGACATTTGAATAAGGTCAAAGCCTTTTAGTTAGATACAGAAACCAGTTCGTTATCTGACCATTCTATCACTCCCACTTTTGCTGGTATTCTATAATCATATAGTGACTCTACTTTATCAGGGAAGTTGAACAACTACTTTCACCGCCAGGTTAATACAAGGATAGTGAGTCAAGCCACAGTTTACGTTCAGAAGCTAATAAATAGGTGCAGTCAGGGAAAGCCTTGTTGGAAGGTGGAATTATGTGAATGAACCTTTCTTTTTGTTTCACTTTCCATAATCACATCATCAGTTGTGTAGAGTCTTGATTGTATCCTTCGAACATTTGCTTGAAAAAGCCATCTTCGATTGACTTTTATGTGGTATTTAAAACAGTTCACTGCATATTTTTGTGGTGATGCTCACAGACAGGAAGTCCAAGCTCTTCTATGTCTAAGACTCTAAAGCTTTAATTTTCTGATCAGGTTCAATAAATGGTCCAACTTTTCTTATATTCTACCCAGGGTATTTAGAATACCTTCCCATCTAACCTTTTCCTTCCCGGCAGAAAACCCTTGAGTTAATGTCATTAAAAGTCATCAAAAACAAATTTCTAAATGAATTCATCAGTTTAGCATAAAAAATTTCATTAGTAAAATTGTATGGTTAAGTTGAAGGGTTTTAGAAAATGCGAATGGAGATAGGACACGGGATTTGGGGGTCACTCAGCCAAAAGAAAAGAGGTCCTTCCCAGCGACTTTGGGAGAGCTCAAACATTCACTAAGTACAGATTGTAGCACTTATTTACATAAAATTAAAGAAGGTTTGGGAATATATATATATATATATATATATATATATATATATATATATATATATATATATATATATAAATATATATATATATATATATATATATATATATATATATATATATATATATATATATATATATATATATATATATATATATATATATATATATATATATATATATATATATATATATATATATATATATATATATATATATATATAAAAATAATATATATATATATATATATATATATATATATATATATATATATATATATATATATATATATATATATATATATATATATTATTCATACAATATACCAATATCTTTAAGTAATTCTATTAAACTAATAGAGGTTTGCATGAAACAAAAAAATATTCACTTTCAACAATAAATTTTATCGACAAATTTTCTTTTACGGGATCAGAAATAACCCAGACCAATGATTACAAATTATATGGAATTTTACAGGGACCCTATTATGACAATGACTCCCTCTATATAATGTCTCTCAGTGGCTTCGTTGGGGATGATATACTCTCAATAGTACACACATGTTCCCCATTTAGTAATTTTTGACTCAAACTTTATATAACAAAATGATAATAGTTTGTCCTTTAAATTTACATTAAACCCACTTCATGCAAACAATTTTATTACACGCATCTTCAGACCATCATATATACAGAAAACAAAATATTAAATATATATATATATATATATATATATATATATATATATATATATATATATATATATATATATATATATATATATATATATATATATATATATATAACTATATTATATATAACCATATATGCACTGCTTTCTAGTCATCAAACTAACCATTTGTTTTTTAACTAATTGTTTGTTTTCCATCAATTTCTATCCTTGTGTAACCTTATTATCTTGTTTCTAAGCAATATAACAGGCAAAAACACGGCTAAAACAATGATGGATTGCTTCATACATTTGTTTTTACCAGTCTTCCTGGTCTCATTTTCCGACTCAATTGCTAATTTACGATTTACCTTGTCAAAACTACGTAATATTAATATCACTTTTGCTTTTTAAGAATCGCTTGATCTTAATCTTACCGCTAGTAAAAATCACACTTTAAAGGGTTCTAGGTGTGTATAGTATACCATAGTATAGCGATTCATATATAGGAAAAACCCTTAAGAATCTTCAGTGTCTTTTGGACCAGCATCGTACTGGCATCAGGAGAAGTAACTATATTAACGCCATTTTTAGTCACATCTACAATCAACATATAATAGATTGGAGATGTGCTGAATTCCTCTTTACTTCAAGATCAAAAAATTTCAATATACTCGAAGATTCAATTTTTTTCCTACAAAATCTAAGAAAAATTTCATTATTTATGCAGTTTTTTGACATTAATAACACCACCAGTAAATTTTTAAAATCTATTTTTTTAAAAAAAAATTTTTTATACTCTTCTTACTCTCGGCAGGTGTACGATGTGTTCATAGATCGACGCTCTTTTTCTTGACATTTTATTATATTTTCCCACTTGAGATTCGATTTCCCTACTTTATTTTCCCATTACAGCCTTGATAAGAAAGTCGTGTTTTTGACATCGAAACGTTAACATTTTATATATCACTCGTTTTTTTTCCCTTTTTTAACATATGTTTCGTTTTATCGTTTTTCTTTTTAGCCTTTTAATTAGTAGTTTGAAAATTATTAATTTAATTGGTGCACGAAACACAATGTTCGTTATAGTTATGATATATATATATATTATAATATATATTTATATCATATATATATATATATACTATATATATATTATATATATATATATATATAATATTATTATATATATATATATATATATATATTATATATATATATATATATAATATATATTAATGTATATATATATATTATATATATAATATATATATATATATATATTATATATATAATATATATATATATATATTATTTATATATTATGTATATGTAATATATTTATTTATATTTATTATATATATATATATATATATATATATATATATATATATATATAGTGCTGTGCAAAAAGAATGGGCAAAAAAATTATTTTGATCATTTTTTTTGCTTTCTTTTATAGTTATATTTATATATATAAATTATATACCATTTTGAAGGTCTTTTCCTTAGCTTTTCAATGAAGTTAAAATCAAAGAATTATTAAAAATTTGTTATGTTTTTATCAATCAAAATATGAACATGGGTAGGAAAACCTAAAAAAAATCAATCAGAATATATACTTTAAAAACCTTTTTTTTTTCACATACATACTTTTAAGCACCATAAAAATTATTATAATTAATATTTTAAACATGTAAATAAATTAAATTGAGGAAATTAAAAACAGACAATGCTTTAATATTTTATTGGCCATCCTTTATTTCTTATAACCATTTCGCACCTCTTAGGCATGCTTTTAACAAGATTTTTCAAGTAATTTTCATCTACGATATGAAACCATGCTCTGATAATTGATGAAATAAGTTCGTTTTTTGTTGAAGGTTTGTTTTTAGAGAGAATGACCCCAATTTTGAACCAGAGATTTTCTATAGGATTCAGATCTGGACTCTGAGCTGGCCAATCCATGTGTGAGATTTGCTTGTCCTGCAACCATTTAAGAACCTTTTTCGATCTATGACACGGCGCATTATCATCTTGAAATAAGAATTCTTCTTCTCCAAACATATCTTTGGCACTAGGAATCATTTTCTTGGTTAAAACCTGTAGATACTGATCACTGTTCATCATTTTCTCCACGACATGCAGTCTTCCAACTGTTGATGCTGACATGCATCCCCATACCATAACTGAAATTGGATGCTTTATTGTTGGTAAAATACAATTTGGTTTATATTCTTCCCCTTTACGACGTCGAACATACTGATTTCCTGCATTACTGTTAATACAGAAGGTGGATTCATCACTAAAAATGACCTTAGACCAATGTTCTTCTGTCCAGTGACGATGTTCCTTTGCCCAAACAATTCTTCTCTTTCGTTGTTTTTCTGTTACGAGAGGTTTTTTCTTTGCTTTACATCCTCTTAGACCATTTTCTAAGAGTCTTCTTCGTACTGTGCTTGTAGAATTTACTCTACAACCACTTTCATTCAATTCTTTAAGAAGGTAAGGGCTTGTTAGATGTCTATTTGAAAGAGCTTTCCTGGTCAAAAGTCGATCTTGCGACTTTGTTGACTTTCTGGGTCTTCCTGAACTGACATCATAAGTAATTTTTCTTGTTAATTTATATCTTCGTAATATCCGATTTATAGTACTTTTACTTAATAGATAGTTGTCTTGCAATAGAATGGCCAGAATGTCCTCCTACTTGAAAAATCTTGTTAAAAGCATGCCTAAGAGGTGCAAAATGGTTGTAAGAAATAAAGGATGCCCAATAAATAATTATTAAAGCATTGTCTGTTTATAATTTCCTCAATTTAATTTATTTACATGTTTAAAATATTAATTATAATAATTTTTATAGAGATTTGTGTTTTATCCGAGGCAGGTTTTCTTTTATATAAAAATACATATCTAGTAAATCGCATAATATTTATATGCATAGAAAAGCTAATTAAAAGACCATCAAAATGGTATATAATTTATATATATATAACTATAAAAGAAGCAAAAAAAAAAAAAATCAAAATCAAATTTTTTTAAAAAAAAATTGTGTGGCCCATTCTTTTTGCTCAGCGCCTATATATATATATATATATATATATATATATATATATATATATCATATATATATATATATATATATATATATATATATAATATATATATATATATATATATTGTATACTTTAAGTACTATATATATATATAATATCACTAAATAATAAAATACCAATACACATATATATATATATTTATACTTTTGCTTTTTTGATATATATATATATATATAGTATATATATATATATATATATATCTATATATATATATATATATATCATATATATATATATAATAAATATATATATATTTATAATATATATATATATATTATATATATTATATATTATATATATATATATAAATATATAATATATATAATATTTTATATATATATATATATATATTTTTTTTTTTTTTTTTTTTTACAGTTGTCACCTACACACACCGGGGCAGACCCTTATTCAAGGAGGGGGTTTTTCACCCCTGAGATGTCAACACTAAAGCAATTACGCAGATGAGCACAGACGCAGCTTTTGAAGTGGGGGAGATTAAATTCAGTAGAAACACGGAAGATGGAAGAGAATTCCAGAAGGACAGATGTGGCAGGAAAGAAGGAAGCACCGCAGCGAACAAGCCTGGAGTTACCAATTTCAACACAAAACTCATGTGCAGATACAGCACCCCTAGTTCTACGAGGGCGACGCAAAGGTGGAGGTACGCGAGTGATAAGCTCCCTCGAGCACCTGCCGCTGCGCTTACTATGGAAGAGAGACAAGGCATCAATGTCACGTTGCAAAAATAGAAGGTCAAGTGAATTGGAAAGTAAAGAACAGTTTTTAAGCCTTTTTGCCTTTGACTCGACCGTATCCAAAAAGCCTCGTGGAACTAGAACCCCTCAGATATGAGAACAATATTACATTACAGGGAGGATGAGGCCCTTGTATAGCTGGAGTAACTGAGAACGAGGAAAAACAGTCTCGCAGTCTAAACAGAATCCCAGTTTCTTTGAGGCCGCCTTAGCAACCGTTGTGATGTAGGTTTCCAAGACATTTTTTTGTTTTAAATGTTAAGGCCAAGGATGTTTATTTGTCGAACAGGAGAGACGAGAGAACCGTCGAAAGAGATAGGAAGTTGGTAAGGTGTTTTTAGAGAGGAGTTTGTAAAAGTTGAGTTTTTAAAAGAAGAGTTGGATTTCACAAGGTTGAGAAAAATCCCACTGAGAAATTCTATCCCAGAGCAGCGAGAATAGAACCCGGAAAGATTAAGACGAGAGCAATTCTAGAAGTAAAAGAGGAACGGAGCAGAATTGAAATGTTGAAGAATGAAGGGTCAAATCAGTGGAAAACAATGAATTGAGTTAGAGAAGCACACCGAGAAGATCATTAATAAAAGTAAGAATAAAGCAGGAGATAAGACAGAACCTTGAGGAAAACCACTATTGACAGAAAGGAAGAAGAAGTCGCCCCATCAACACAGCCGATATTGAGCGATTTGAAAGAAAACTAGACATAAGTAAGCAAAGAGAAGGAGGAAACCCAAGGAGGGGAGCGCTGGGAGAGCAGTGACGCGTGCCCATACCCGGTCAAAATGCTTTGGATATGTCAAGCGCACCACGCAAGTCTCCCCCGTAGTTCCTTAAGGGCGGAAAACCATAAATCGGTAAGATAGGAAAGTATATATCGCCAGAAGACCTCGAGCGCCGAAAGCCGTACTGGCAATACGGAAAGAAGTGAATAAGATTCCAGATGATCTAAGAACTGAGAGTTGAGGAGAGTTTCAAAAATCTTAGATAGAATACAAGTAAGAGCTATAGGGCGATAGTTTGGAGGGATAAAGCAAAGAAAAAAAAAAAAAAAAGCGGCCCCTTCCCCCCCCCCCCCCTTTTTTTTTTTTTTGGAACAAAAATAAGGTTTTTGGGGACAAAAAAAATGTTTGGGCCGGGGGTTGGCCCCTTCAACACTGAGGAAAAGTTGTTAGTATGAGACATAGAGAATATAGTTGAACGAGGGTGGGGTCAGCACCGGAAGCACACTCCTTCAAAACTCGGGGAGGAATGCCATCCGGGCCACCCGACGACTTCCTAACGTTCGTAGATTTCCGGAGCCCATGCACCCGATCAAATGTAATTCACAGGCAACAGGCATAGGACACCTGAGAGGAGAAGGAGGAGGATGAGGAATACCAGAACTCGTCCAGGGTTAGAGTTTAGAGGAAAATAGGAGCCCGAAGAGATTGGCCTTTTCAGTTGGAGAATTAGCTACAGAACCATAAGATCGAATAAGAGGAGGAAAGACAGATTTTACAGAAGTTGTTGAGATGTTTTGGCAAGAGGCCAGAAAGATTTGTCCAGTAGGAGAACCCAAGGAGGTTAAGCGCACCTTTCGTTTGAATGAAAGCACCGCTTTGCTGCGTGCGAAAGAGTTCCCTGCAACGATTTCTAGCCGAAGAAAATTAGCAAAAGTGATAGGAGAACGAGAATTTTTTTCCACTCCGAACGCACTGTCTCTAAGCCTGATGGCCAGAGAACAAGCACGATCGAACCATGGATTATGAGGGAAGAAAGATTTAGTTTTAGAAGGAATGAATGAGTAAATCCCGTCAACATTCAGCTCCCCACCTTATGCAGAAGTCCGAAGCGTCACCAGAGACAAAGCAGTCCTTCCAGTTATAGTTAGCGTAGAAGCAACGCAAGGCCCCCCAATCAAGCCCCGATCAATTAGTGCCAGAAAAACGCGTAGGGCAGGATTGAGCTGTTGGAGAGAAAGTAATAAAATTTTAAGGATAATAAGGTTGTGGTCAGATTTACAATAGAGCGAAGGTGGCTGTATTTATTAGAGAGAAGGACTAGTGGGTGAACTAGGTCAAGTGTTTTCAAAAATTGATTTGGGACGATCGGAATGTGTGTGGGTTCTTTAATTAGTTGCTCCGATCGTTGAGAATGCTAAATGATTCGCTCCTCCCCACCTAAATCAGTATGAGAGGAACCCAAACCATTTCAGTGTTGTGTACATTAAAATCCCCTAAATAGAGGACCTCAGTAATTGGATGAGAAGATATACAGTCTCGTGAAGAAGTAGTAAGATATTCATAGAAAGGAGTGAAAATCTGTTCTGTTTAGGAGAACAGTAGCAGAACAGCACAAGATTATTGTAGTAGAAAGGAAGAAAGATTTTAAGCCACAGAACACCGAAGTTAGGAGAATTCAAGATTCACGAGACGTGTTACAGGAGTGTTTATGTTTCACATAGGCACATACTCCGACCCTTTATGACGGAAATTATGAAAAAGTTATAGTTAGAATATTAAACGGTTAGAGGATGAATTCTTTAGCCATCTGTGTCCTCAGACAAGAGCAAAAGGTTAGGGTTAGGTAGAGAGGTGGTATTCCACGGATGCAGAATGTTAGAGAGTAAGCCGCGGATGTTGGTAAAGTCGATAGAAAGCCCGCGCTTGTGCAAATCTGCCATCACACACGCACACACAACCACAACAATAAAAACAACAGACAAAAACAGACAGACAAAAAAACGAAAGTTAAAATTGGATTAAAATTATTCACTCACTAAAAAACGTAAATGATTAAAATGCTAAAACCGTATTTACAATAAATATGTATAATTAAAAAAATTAAGAAAGTTTAAAGCACGCATTCACACACCCTAAACAAATTGTACGAAAAAAAAAAAATTAACAATTATTCAACATAAAACTAAATAAGTAAATAAATTAAAAACAATATGTAACCAAATACGTAAGTTGTTGTGCCAAAACCCTTTTAAAATAAATAAAAAAAATAAACACTAAAAAACTAAAGTTAAAAAGACGAGGAAAAAAAATATAACCTACATGTACTATCTAAACTACGTATTGCACAA
>JABUQX010019766.1:30000-39786 GCA_015478945.1 Trachelipus rathkii
GTGTAATCCATGACCTATTGGGAGGGGTGTATATTGTAAGTGTTGTAACAGAACTGAGCTGTGAAGAAGGGGGAATTTTAGTCTTTGTCGAGGGAGATTGGAGAGAATTTGGTAACAAGGGGGTTGTGTTACGGGTTTTCTGATAGAATTGGGTTCCCACCATCTCCAGGTGTGTGGAGATGGGGAGGGTGGAGGGTTTGTAGTGTAAATGTTGGATTGGGGTGGTTTTAATGCAACCGTGATAATTCTGAGGGCTGTATTTTGAGATTTGGTAATTTATTTATGTTCGATTTTGAGAGTGCTGGGAACCATGCTGGGGGGAGGCATAGTTTAAATTTGTTCTAAGAAGTTGTTTATAGGCAGTAGTGAAGGTGTGTTTCCTATCGTTGAAGGTGCTGGGAAAGGTCTGAGGGTGTTTAGTTTTCAAGTTGAGTTGCGGAAGTGATTTGGTCTGTGTGGGGAGAACGTCATATGAGTGTCATAGGTAAGTCCTAATATTTTTTGGGTTTTGTTTAATGGAAGGAGGTTGTTGTTCAGGGGGATTATGGAGGGAGGATTGATAACGGTCAGTGGTTAAAAGGGTGATGGAGGGCTTATGGGAGACAGGTCATTCTGTTGAGACAACTAATCTTCTAATAAATGTAGATAATTCTCTGGGTATGTTGTTTGGCTGTTTTACGTCTGGGTGTTGGGAAATATGTCGTCTGCATAAGTAATAAGTTTGGTGGATTGGTGGGTTGGGGTGGGCAGATCTGCTGTAAAGAAGTTGAATAAAAATGGAGAGAGAATGGCTCCATGTGGGACTCCGTTTTGCAATTTGATAGAATAGGAGAGGTTGTTTTTGTACAAAACTTTTGCAAAACGGTTGGTGAGGAAATTGGAAAGCCATTTTTTGTCATTATTTACTAAGCACCCGGTTTTCTCATCCCATAATTGCTGAGTACTCAAAGGCCTGGCCCCCATAATAATAATAATAATAATAATAATAATAATAATAATAATAATAATAATAATAATAATAATAATAATAATAATAATAATAATAATAATAATAATAATAATAATAATAATAACTTGAAAAAGTTTGCTGGAAATATTAACACCAGCTATATAAAAATATATAGTAGTAATAATAATATTGTAGAAAGAATAGTTTTATCTGGTCTTTGCTGATCTAATAGAGTTATTAGAACAAGAGGGATGCATTATAAGACGGAAACCAGCAAATGTTTACAGAGGGAAGGACTTTTTAAATACTAAGAGATAATCACGTGACAACTTTCTCGGGGGAAATACCAAATTTGCCCCAGCCTAGGGATGCCGCAAGAGGACCGATATATATATCGATATTGATATTTTTTTCGATAGTATCGAAAAAATATCGATAATATTTTTTCAACCGATATATCGATATTTTATTTTCAGTATCGAATCAACGATATTTTTTTTTTTTTATTTCTAGAAATTTTTAGCAGTTTTCTTTTTTCATAAAATAACATTTCAGCAAAATGTGTGTATTTTTCGGCTCGTTTGAATGATGGGGACATTTTGTCTGAGTCAGGAGGAGGAGGAGGAGCTAGGAGGGAAGAATGTCAGATGATCATACAAGAGAAGAAGTAGAGGCCTATAGCGGAAGAACAATTTTCATGAAATATACCTATTGCGTATTTTACTTTTCAAATTAGATATTTATAAAAAGGAATGAAGTTATCCTATATTCTACTTTTGATGTTACGGTTAAATCTTTAATTAAATTTTAATTTAATTTAAAATTAGAAATGTTTAAGTTTATATGCGAAGATTTTCTACTTTACTCAAAGCTTTATATTCCCTCTGTAAAATCACCTCCACTGCTCAATTTAGGGCCATGATTAGTGTTTACTTTAAAAAGTTAATATATATATTATAATAATATATATATAAAAGTATATATAATATATATATAATTATATTATATATATATATATATATTATATATATATATATTATATATATATTATAACGTACTATATATATATATATACTATAATATATGATACTATAGTATATATATAAATATAAAAAAATATATATATTGGAGTATATATATTATAATAATAGAAATAATGAATTATTAATTATTATACTATATAATTATATATATATAAAATTATATATAATATATATATATAATATATAGGTCAGCTCCAGAAAGCAACTCACGTACAAAAAACCATAACAGGTAGCAGGAAGAAAATAATATTAAGCGTGATTATAGACAGGAGGACATTAAGTGTTTATCCATAGAAATTTAAAAATAAAAAATAAAAATTGTAACCTTATTAAAATATTTAAAATATGGTAAAAAATGTGTGGTAAAACTGAGGTGATAGAGTAGATTACCGTTTTTGAGATATATTCAGAGAATAACTCGGCCTTTACTCGAATTGGTGCGAAAAGGTTGCACCAGGTTCGCAAACGGGTATGCCAAATGGTGTGGAGACTGAAATTTCGGTTTTTAAACTAAAGCAAATCCCACGGGTAATCAAGAACGGATAGCAAGGAGTCGGGGGTTCTCGGCCTACCGGGGGACGACAGGGAGGACTTCGTCCCCCGGGCCTCTGTCCCTCCGTTCGGCTCGAACCCCCGTAAAAGGATATAAAAAGAGGACACTTTAAATAAGAAAAAAGTGAAGTATTTCCTCCTCCAAAGCGGAACATGTTAAAAGTACTATGGCAGACTTGTAGCCATCGGAATAGTATATGTCGTACCATAAGGGCGTCATTCACACCGAGTCGCCAAATTGACTCGATATATCTAAATGTGGTATGTAATATTGATATATAAGGGAAATGAGTGACAGCGTAATGATGAATTAATGAATAAAGTATTAAGTTCATTTATATACGTGTTTGCCTCATGACTTTGATACTGTGGGAGTATGTATCTGGATTATAATCTTATATGAGTAAATTGTCTATTGATCTTCATTTGCTGGAGGCTGAACGCTCCTTGTTATTAGTCTAAGGTGTTGGTTGAAATATATACTCCGGTGTATGGTTGGTATAGCTTAGTTGAATTGAAATCTCATAAAAAGTTAATTGAGTATTTGTACGGATTATGATAGAAGTAGTGCTGTTAAATGAGATAAGTAAAATGATTGTTCATAAAAGTTTTGATTAAGTATTTTAAATATTAAGACTGGAGGATATATTATAGGCAGTATTAGTTTATGTTTATAGTATTGATTATATATTTATTTTTAGTTATAATATAATTATTAATTATAGTACATGGTATATGGGTTATATTAATAGAAGGTGAATAAAGTATATGAAGCATGAGGGATATATATAACGGTAGTTAGTAGTAATTATAATGGAGAAATTGAATAATAAGTATATGTATGCTCGCGCTTATTCTTATTGTAATGCGGTATATATGATTGGGCTCGATGTATGCAAAGTATAGAGAGAGAGTATAAAAGAGTTGAGAGAAGATGTGGAAAATTTTCAGCTTATACATATTTAAAAGGAGGTTTTTGAAAGTAAGATACCTAATTAATAAGTTTATAGTGAGTGTAAGTAGGAGTAATTTCTATACGTTAAATGATGAAGTAATATAGTAATTAGTATATAATAGTAGTAGATACCATAACTATGGAACGAAGTATCTATGTTAGTATAGATTATTAAAAGATAGATAGATTATTATTAGTATTATTGAATGATAAAATAGAGAATACTGATTATGATAACATACATATGTTATAGTATAGGGAAGTTGTGTAAATGGTAGGGGTTAAAGCAGTGGTTGCAATATTATAACTAGTATTAGTGAGTTATAAAGTGACTAAGTCTTGAGTGCTCGACTAGGGTTTTCTATAATATATAATATCGAGTGAGTTGTATAGTGTTTACCTTTGTGTATAATTATACAGTATATATATAATGTAATAAAACTTATTAGAACAGGTAATAAAATATAGGTTATAGTATCTAATGATTATCAAATAAGTTTCTCAGTAATTGACTAATATATTATTATGCAGTGTGATATAGATATTGAGTTGTGAAAGAGTATGGATAAAGATGATTAATGAACTATATTAGTAGTAGTTGGGTGAAATAACATATAGAGAGAATAAACAAGAGATATATAGGTAAATAATTAGTGATAGTTGGTTTCATATAGAAAGTGATATAATTATCCACATACATTAATAGCCGTCAGTGTTGTGGTTTTTCTAGTAGGGTCATATTAGGTGAAGTGTGTTGCTTAAGATATCGTACTTCCTTGTAGGCTGGGATATATGATGATCTCAGAAAAAATAATAAAGTGGATTTAGTAGTCTAGTTAGACAATCAACACAGGAGAAATGACTGAGACCATCGCCATGATTAGTGCTAAAAGAAAGCATAAAGTGGAATGACATTTAACAGGAGATAGTGAGACTAGGCATTAGAAAAAACTAAATGCCAGTTGAAATGGCAGCGACAGTGTTGTATAAATCGGTTGTAGCTTTGCCAGAGAAAAAGATAGAAGCAATAAACAATATAGACTGAATAGTAGCGCAGAGGATATATAGAAAAATGAGAGCTCATCTAGGAGTTGAGTGTTCTGCCTAAAGTAACGTGTATTCAACTTAAATAAATGAATGAGGATAAATGGACGGTAAAGGGGGCTTTCTTCGACTTACGGTTCATAACTTAGTGTACCTTTTATACATAGTATTCTCTCTCAATCTCGTGATTGTACTGGGTGGCATGTTATTTGTACTGTACATCAACCCCCCCAAAAATTCTGTAGAAAGTTATGAGTGGATGTAGAAATAATAACAACAATCAAATCAAATCAAATACTATCGATAATGTTCACAAATGAAGTACATAGTTGATGTGCCGTGAATCTCATAGTGATTCAGGATTAGGATAACGATTATAAAAAAAATAGTGAGGATATTGATGGGAGAAAAGGGACTCATAATGTTATTTTATGAGCTTACCGCGGTGAGTTCGGGTTTGATGTGAGCTTTTAAGTAAGCCCTCAAATAGCCAAAAGAAATAAAGATAGAACATAAGCATAATAAATTAAGTACCATTTACTCAAAATTAAACAAAAAAATAATAACAATAAAATTATAATTTAACCTATATAAATAATATAGTTTAAGATAACCTTTGGAGACTTTCATCAAATAAAGGAATAATTAAGGTGAAATGAAAAGTGAGTGAAGAATAGATTAAATTGTAAGTAAACGAACGATAAAAATAAAAAAGTTTTGATAATAATAATAATAATATAATAATAAACAAATAATAAAACCTAAAAATATTAATAAAATAACTCATTAATAAAATAATTAATAAAATATATAATAAAATAATAATAATAATACATACAATTAAATAATTAACTAATAATTAATATGCTTCTATAGAAGTTCTCATCCTTCAGCTCGTTTCCTCACTTCCAATAATTTAAATTAAAGAACTATAATAAATACATTATAAAAATAATAATAATAAACTCATCCAATAACTAATAATAATAGTATAATACAACTTAAACTAATAATAATAATTAAATTTATAATAAAAAATAATAAATGAGAATAATAATAATAATCAATATATAATTATAATATATAAAATAATTAATATAATAATATATATAATAAAAATAATTAATATAAATAATATAATAATAATTAATAATATAATAATAAATATAATAATTAATAATTTATATAATAATAATAATAATAAATCTAAAATATACTATATAAACTATAGACAAGTAAAGATTGCAATACCCAGTGTCAGAAACCAATTATCTAACATTATATATAAATAAGTTGCGATTAGAAAATTGATATAATATATAATTGTATAAAATAGATAGTAGTAAATAATAATAATATTAATAAATAAAATATATAATAATAAGAATATATAAATATACTGGTTAAATTATAAAATATTAAAATAATTTATAATATTAATAATAATAAGAAATTATTAATCAAATATAAAATAATATGATATACTCTAATCGAATAACTATTGAGTGATAATAATAATAATATTATTTAATAATTATAATATTAATAAAATAATCAATAATAAATAATAATAAATAATAACGTTAATAATAATAAATTTAAAATAAATATAATAAAATCCTAATAATAATAATATATCTGATTAATTATATGCTATAAATTAAATTAAATACTAACAGAACAAACTACACGTAATAATTAAAATAATATAATTTTACTAATATAATATAACAATAATAATATAATAATTCTCACCGCACATACATAATATAAGAAATATAATAATACATTAATTCTAAATATATTACTTAAAAAATAATATATGTATAATTTCTAATTATAAATAATAATATAATAATAATATCGGATTACAGTATAATAATAATAATTATAATTGAATTACATATATTACATAAAATCAATTAATATAATAATATATAATACTTAATTTTCTTATCAGTCAAGTTATATAATATCGATAAAAATGAAAGTTCATTAAACTCCATAAATACTACCATCAATTAACATTAGCTAAGCATACATTTTAAAAAAGAACATTATATTAATATATATTAAAAACAATAAAAATACAGTTACAATAGTTTACACAAATTAAAATAAAAATTACATGAATAAATAAGTAGATGCGCGAGTTCCCAAGGAAGTCTTTGACTATCTCTAAGCAGGAAGATTAAGGCTCTGATCCCAAGAGAAAATCAGACATTCACACTAATTTAAAGATATAATTATTCAAGTGCCAGTTATAATTTTTTTAGTAAATAAAATTTTTAAATTTTAATATTTTCAATTTAAATAAGTAAGAATATAATAATAACTTAGAACATTTAAATTATTATATTGAAAATATATTAAAAATTTAAAATATTTTTATTTCTTTGCCTAAGGTGTTTTTATAAATTGGATATTCGTTCTATAATTACCGAAAATGATTTACATTTGTATATTATAGTAGCTATTAGCGCAAGTTTTATAATGAAAAACTAGGTGTCAATTTACTCGGGACGGCTGTATATGTTACCATACATCAGCACCTTATAATATTATATATACGACTTTATAATTATATTATACTGATATTAATAATTATATACTATATTTTAATTAATTTTATAATACAATATAGTACTATAATATAATATATATCAATTAATATAATTAATAGTTAACTATCACTAACTATTATATATATATATATATATAATATCATATTTAATATATATATTAATACTTGAATTATATTAGTAGTATAATATTATTATAATATATATCATTAATAACCCTGTTCACGAAGATTTAAAAATTAAGATATAGATTATTATTATAATTAAAATACTATAATATATATTATATAACTGAAAGAAAAAAAAAAATCAAAAATTATATATATACTAATGTTTAATAAAAATTTATTTACATGATAACAAATATAAGATTATTTAGACACTTTGATATCCATACTTTACAATTCAGCTTTATTTTAACTATAATTGTACTATATATGAATAATTAATTATTATAAATAACTCAAATATTAAAAAAATAAAAACAGTAATAAATATTTAACTGTATAATTTATTATACGAAATCTTTAAAAGCAATTTAGTGTATAAAAATTATGTTTACTTAATTAACGTAAAATGGTCGAAAATTAGTCATGTACAATAATATATACTATCATTACTGAGTATTATTGCAGCTGAGCATATACCTACTGGATCATCTACATAACTATACTATCGACATTATAGTAGTGAACTTAGCCTCACGTTATAGTACTAGATATATATACGATATTAATATCTGATATATATAATATTAAATATATAATCCTATTATATATAACATTATGTTAAGCTATCTATCTAATTAATTAATAAGTCCTAAATATAGTATATAACATTTATCGGCCGCGGCCTTCTTACGAGTGCGTGAGGGATAGACAACAGGTGAAGTGCCGGGCCTTACCTTACTTAAGATAATAAAAATATATACAAGCAATAACTAAGTTAAATAAAAATAATTACTCAAAACGTATAATATTATTTATATATATATATGTAGAATATAATAGTTTTTATATAATGTTACTTATTAAAACATAAGTAAAACTGACTTAACGATTACATGTAAGATCTAACATTTTACTACTCGATTGCGAATCATATATTTCTTCATAAGGGATCATTGTGATCAGAGTAATATATGATCCTCTCAGAGATATATATTAATTATATACTCGTCTCGTTCTCTAAAACACTGGTCTCGTCTATTATCAGGTCTTCGTTATCCTATAGGTAATAATATACTTATTTCTCTACTCTTTGTCTATGTATGGAAAGTAGGTGTTTTTCCAGCCATAAGGCGACCCCTCCTCTCGGCACAATTTGGCAGAACACATCAATTTTTTTAAACATTTAAATAGAAAAAAGAATTATTCAAAAGTAGAGTTCAAGTTATGCAGTTATTGATATTATAATATGTCGTGTTAAGAATACGCAGACATTCAATATAAAGAAAAATGCTACTCAATGATAAGAAGAACATATCCGACCATATAGTCTCATACATAAATGATGACAAGCCTCCATAGCACTTTACCGGCATTCCTCTCTCATATTATGTTACCATTTTAATACGTAAGTGTAGAACCTCATCTGACTCAAGTAGTCAGAAAATCCTAACTTAAAACCTATATTCATTAGTAGAACGACAGTGTCGGTCTAATAAATGGAGACTAATTATCTCAACATATATTAGATAGTGTATTAGATTCCTGTCAATACATATGATATATTATATTAGGGTTCATACCCTTGGCCCATAGTATTTAGTTGAGTAGTACCACATTACCACATACCCCTACTCACTCTACAATATATTCCTCCCCTCAGCTCACTTTCATATTACTCACTATCCTTAATTATACACTCTCTCTATTCTTCTACGCCTTCTTGTTAACACAAACTCTAACATTTATTTCTCTCCTGATTCAATACATATATATTACGTTATTTAATCATCGAATTACTACTCAAGTCCAAACTTTTTTTCTTCGGTCTCCCAGCGCGAGTGAATTATCGGGTTTCAACACTTCACTCTACTAGCCACAATTATACAATCCGCTAACCAGGCGCGACTATCATCTAATCCTCATATTTACCATTAATGTAACCAATACCAATATCACAATGACGATATCTTTCATTTAATTCGTACTCGATTTACCCCGAATGGATTCTTGCACACCACGAAATACTGCTCATAATAAAGTTCAGATCGCTCAGATTAGAGTTTATCTCATTGGCACATTCCTTCTACGACAACTATAAGCAAGCACCCCTAAGATTGGTGAGAGAGAGAGAGTCCGAATGAGTGAACACTCGCGAAGAGAGAGATGAGTAGAATACATACAGGGAGAGAGTTGATACTAATTTTACTATTATTATTTAATATCAAGTGGGTTTTGTTGCTAATTTTTGAATCTTTAATATAACTCATTTTTCTGTGTAAACTTGGCAATTTTCAAATGGAGGAGACAAAATAAACTTTAATTCTCTAGAAATCATTCTATAAATTCGCACACGATTTCATGACCATTACAATCCAATTTTTCGAGTTATGTGACATCACACCTTATAAACTTAAATAATCAATCCAAATACTCTCATAACTTATCAATTTATTTCTTTACCACTCCGGAGCCGGAGTATCATATTTCAAAA
>JABUQX010019767.1:0-25608 GCA_015478945.1 Trachelipus rathkii
CAGAGAAGAGTGAATACATTGGTGAATGCTGGCAATGCTGGTCCAGAAAATTAAAAAAACAAAATATATATATTTAGTTGCTATATGCTCAAAACTCCAATAACTACAGAGCGAAAAGAAATACATTTTTGGAAACCTGGTAAAATTTCAACAAAGGGGGAATATGTAAAAATAATTTTTTTTTTTGCTTTATACGGCACAATAGGGGGCTCGAGCCGACGGGGAACATGGGGGGGATGTTTTCCATACCCCGTAAGGGGAGGGGCGGAAAGGAAACCCCCGCGACACCCAAATACCAAGAGCGGGGTTCCGGAGACCCTCCCGGAGGGGGAAAATAATCCTACCCCGCTATTCCCCGAAGGCTGAGAGACCCTCCGACCCTGCATCGTGTGGCGGTATACCCTTGGTAATTCTTAGTAAAAAAAAAAAATTTAATTAGAAGTTTTATAAGAGTAACCAATAAAAGGTCTCTAAAAAGGCCTTCTAATCATATTACTATAATTAGTAACATATAATTTTTTTAATTTTTTATTTTTTTACATTTTCCCAACCAAATTTTACGAGGATTCCAAAAAATGTATTCTTTTCGCTGTAGCTATTGTAGTTTTTGAGATATAATATTTTTTTTATTTTTTTTACTTTTTTTTTTTTACATTTCTGTAATAAGCTTTATACAGCATTCCAGCAATGTGTTCCGTTTTACTGTAGCATTAATAGTTTTTAAGATATATATGACGGCTAATCCAGACGCCTGACCATAGTATATATATATATATATATTATATATATATATATAATATATTATATATATATATATATATATATATTATATATATATTGTGATATATATATATATAATATATATATATATATATATATATATATATATAATTTATATATATATATATATATATATATATATATTGCTCTATACTAAGCCTGTAGACAGGAGGGTCAGGGGTTCAACCCTCCGAAATTATTTAGGCGATCAAAATTTTTGATTCCTTAAGTCTGCAATAGATAATAATAATAATAAAATAATAATAATTAATAATAATATAATTAATCAATGAAAGTGAAAAGTATTAATTAATGGAAATGAGGAGACATGTTTGTGGTCCGTAACGATTTTCTTTAGGTCAATTGGTCTGTTCTCAATACATGTAATAACATTATTTAGACCAGGGAACTTTAATGTAAGGTTTCCAAGTGTGCAGAGATGTTAGCAAATTGGCTACCTCAAAAAGGAATAATGATGGATGTATAAAGATTTAAAAGATAGGAGGGAGCTGTAATCGTTGATGGGATGAGCAGGTTCATTCCTTCTTCAGATAAATTTTTCTTTCCTCATTCATTAATTCTAAAACTAAATCTTTCTTTCCTCTTAATCCATGGGTTCGATCGTGTTATTCTCTGGCCATTCAGGCTTAGAGACCAGTGCCTATCGATGGTGGAAAAATTCCTCCGTTCTCCTATAGGGAAAACCGACCGGGCCCCGGCCCGGCCCCGGCCAAAAATTCAGGAAAAACCGGGGTTTTCCTACCGGGGTTAACTGTAAATTTACACTAAATAATAGGGGGTTCAATCAAACAAAATAAAAAAATATATTTATTCCATTACTCCTTTGGTTATAAATTGATGCAAAATATATAAACCTACCTAAATATAATCAAATTTTTTTTTGGTATTACTATGAATTTCAAATTCAAACATTGAAGCCAAATTATAATTTTTCCGAGTTTTAACATAAAAATATTCGAAATTTGATAATAAACGAATTCGGAAAAGGAAATAAATCTAATTGTTAAAATATTAATGTTTTTAATTTTTTTTTTTAAATATTTTCAAGCAATTCAAAGATTTTTCGAAATTTTTCTTTCAATATTTTTATTTAATTGGATATTAATATATATAATATAATATAGTATATATAATTATATATAATATATATATAATATATTATATATATAATATATATATATATATATATATATTTAAAATATATATATATAATATATATATATATATATATTTACAGTTGTCACCACCACTCACGGGCGAAGCCCTATTCAAGGAGGGGTGTTGCACGCCTCAGAAGTTCACAACTAACGCAAATTACGCAGATGAGCACAGACGCAGGCTTTGAAGTGCGGGAGATTAATTTCAGCAGGAAACACAGAAGATGGAAGAGAATTCCACAGAACAGAAGTGTCTGAAAGAAGGAAGCACCGCAAAGCGAACTAGCCGCTGGAGTTGCCAATATCAGCACCAAACTCTGCGCAGACGCATGCACCCCTGTGTGCTACGAGGACGTCGTAAAGGTAGAGGTACGCGGAGTGACGAGTTCCCTCGAGCACCTGCCGCTGGGTACCTAAGAAAGAGATAAAGCACCAACATCGGCCGCAAAGATAGAGGGTCCAAGTGAAGTGGAAAGTACAGAAACAGTTTTATAAGCCTTTTGGCCCATTGACTCGACCCTATCCAAAGCCGGGGTGAACCAGCAGCCCCCCAGAATATGAGAGCAGTACTACAATCAAGGGCGGAATGAGGCCTTTGTATAGCTGAAGCAACTGAGAAGAGGAAAAAAGTCTCGCGTCTAAACAGAACTCCCAGTTTTCCTTTGAGCGCCCTAGCAACCGTTATGATGTGAGGTTTTCAAAGACATTTTTTTTTGTTTATGTTAAGGCCAAGGATGTTTATATTGTCAACAAGGAGAGACGAGAGAAACGTCGAAACGAGATAGGAAAGTTGGAAGGTGGTTTTAGAGAGTGAGATGTTGTTAGAAGTCTGAGTTTATAAAAGAATTAAATTTCAACAAGGTTGAGACGACCCCACCCGGAAATCCTATCCAGATCAGCGAGAATAAAATCGGAAAGATTAAGACGAGAGGCAATTCTAGAAGTAAAGAGGGAGCAGAATTGAAATGAAGTTGAAGAATGAAGGGTCAAGTCAATCGGCATACGAGTGGATAAGAGTTAGAATGTGGCAGGTGCAGATTCGATTTAAATGAAAAGTAAAGAATAAAGGTAGGAGATAAGACCGAAACCCTGAGGAACACCACAATTAAACAGAAAATGAAGAAGAAGTCGCCCCGTCGACAACAGCCGACATTAAGCGATTTGAGAGAAAACTAGACATAAGTAAGCAAAGTGAAGGAGGAAACCAAAGGAAAGGGAGCTTGGAGAGCAGTGACGCGTGGTCATACCCGTCCAAATGCTTTGGTATGTACAAGCGGCCACCACGCCAAAGTCTCCGTAGTTCTAAGGGCGGAAAAACCATAAATCAGCTAAGATAGGAAAGAACTATATCGCCAGAAGAACCTCGAGCGCCGAAAGCCATACTGGCGATCGGAAAAGTGAATGAGATTCCAGTGATCTACAGTAAATGGAGTTGAAGAAGGGTTTCAAAAGATCTAGATCAGAATACAAGTGAGAGCTATAGGCGATAGTTAGAAGGATTAGAGCGGCTACCTTTTTTCGGAATCGGTTGAACATGTGCGTGCTTAAAACCTGAGGGAAAAGTGTTAGTATTGAGACATAGAAAAAATAGTTTAACGAGGGGCGGGGTCAGCACGGAGGCCTCCCTCAAAACTCGGGGAGAATGCCATCCGGGGCCACCCCCTTCCCTAACGCTCATCAGATTTCAGGAGCCATCGCACACCGATCGAATGTAATCACAGGCAAAGGCCAAGGACACCTGAGAGGAGAAGGACGGAGGATGAGGAATGCCAGAATCGTCCCAGGGTTTGAGTTAGGGAAAAATAGGAGGCCGAAGAGATTGGCCTTTTTCAGTTGGAGAATTAGCAACAGGAACCATCATGAGGCGAATAAGATGAGGAAAGACAGATTTACAAAGTTGTTAGAGATGTTTTTGGCAAGAGGCAGAAAGATTTGTCAGTAGAGAACCAAAGGAGTTAGCGCACTTTCGTTGCTGAAAGCTTCGCTTTGCCGTACGAAGAGTAAATCCCTGCAAAACGATTATAATATATATATATAATATATATTATATATAATATATATATAATATTATATATATATATATATATATATATTATATAAATATAATATATTATATATATAATTATATTATCTATATATATATATATATATATTTAATACAACTTATTCTTCTAGAAATCAATATTTTCTAAAAATTTCTCTCTCGTATATATTTTTTAATTGAATTTAAATTAAATGTATTCCTTTTTAATAATTAAATTATTAATTTTGAAATTATATTAATTTTCATCCTAAGTTTTTAAGACTTTCAGTGTTTTTTGACTTACATTTCTAATTTTAGCTAAACCCGGCCCCCGGCCCCGGCTAAATTAGAGCAGCCCCCGCCCCGGCCCCGGCCCCCGCCCCGTCGGTCCCTTTCTCCCTATCACTCTCGCTATTTTCATTCAAGCTATAAATCGTTGCAGGGGATTCTCTTCGACGAGCAAAGCTGGGTTTTTAATCAAAGGAAAGTGCGCTAAACTCCTTGGTTCTCCATCTGACAAATCTTTCAATCTCTAGCAACTCTGTAAATCTGCCTTTCCTCCTCTTATTGGATCTGATCTGTGTTGCTAATTCTCCAACTGAAAGGCTAATCTCTTTCGGCCCCTAGCTCAACTATATTCTCTATGTCTCAATACTAGCACTTCCCTCCCTCAGTGTTGAAGCTCTAACATGTCCAACCTATTCACACATTCCGAAAAAAGGAAGCCGCTATGATCCTTCTAACTATCGCCTGTGGCTCTCACTTGCACTTCTATCTAAGATCTTTGAAACGCCTCTTAACTCTCTTCTTAGATCACCTGGAAACTCACTCCGATCGACAGTACGGCTCTCGTTGCACGCGCACGAAGTCTACTGGCGATTTACATTCCTATCAAACCGATTTATGGTTTTTTCGCTCTTAGGAACTACGGGAAGACTTGGGTGGTGGCGCTTGACATATCCAAAGCAATTGACCGAGTGATGGCACGCGTCACTGCTCTCCAAGCTCCCTTCCTTTGGTTTCCTCCTTCTCTTTGCCTTATTTATATCTAGCTTTCTTTCAATTCCCCTCAATATCGGCTGTTGTTGATGTGGGCGACTTCTTCTTCTTTCTGTCAATAGTGGTGTTCCTCAGGGTTCTGTCTTATCTCCTACTTTATTCCTACCTTCATTAATGTCTTCTCAACCTGCACCTCTACTTGGTTATTCACTCTTGTATTCCGACTGAACTGACCCCTTGTATTTTCGTTTACGGCTCATACAATCTACTTCCACTTTGGTTTCTTGGTCTGTGGAGTTATTGCCTCTCGGGTTCTTAGATATTTTCGTTTTCCGCGAGGTGTGTTAGTCGTCTTTGCTGATGGATTAGGAATATATCGTGTGTTTTGTGGTTTGAGAGATGTGTTCAATTGCTGGTTTGTAACTCGTCTAACGGTTTTTTAGCGTAAATGCCTTCTGTGCTCGCATAGTACGCCTTCGTAGAGCGGTGTCTCTTTCGACGTGTCTTGTCGTGCGTTGTCTCTGGTCTCTGTTTGACAATTGTGAGTTAATTGATCCTTGGCCTTTAACATGAACATAAAAAATATCCTTGGAAACCTCACATCACAATGGTTTTGCTAGGGCGGCCTCAAAGAACTGAAGTTCTGTTTTAACTGTGAGAATTTCATCTTTTCTCAGTTGCTCCGCTATAAAAAGGTCTCATCCGCCCATGTTTGGAGTACTGCTCCCATATCTGGGGGGGGGGGGGCTGGTTTTACCCACTTTTGGACTAAGGGTGGCAGGAGTGGCAACGTGCAAAAAGCTTATAAAACTGTTCTGCGATTGCCTTGTGTCCATTCACTGGTTGGTGTGAGGCCGTGTGGTGCTTCTCTGGAGTGTTTTTTGTCTAAGTGCGATTGTGTTTTGCTTTTTTATCTCTATCCTATAGGTACCTGCAGCGGGTGCGAGGAGTGTGTGTTGTTGTTTGTGTTTGGTGTTTTTGTGTTTATTGGTGTTGTATAGGGTTAGTCACTGCGCTTGTGGGTTTATCGCGACTGTTTTGTTGTTTTTTTTGGTGTTGAAAATTTAATCGACGCCTTTGTAGCACAATAGGTGCTGTATCTTCGCGCGGAGCGGGGGTATTTTTATATTGAGTTGTGAGCGGGTGCGCGTAGGCCCTAGTTTGTCTGTGTGGGGGTTGCTTCTTTTCGTTTTCCGCTTACTTACGGTTTTTGTCTGTTTTGGTTTGGAATCTTCTTTCCATTCTCTGTATTTCCTAATGAATTATCCCTCACTAAAGCCTGCGTCTTGCTCATATGCGTAATTTGCGCTAGAGGGGTGAACTTTTGAGAGTTCCCCTCCTTGAATAAGGGCTCTGCCCGTGAGTGGTGGTGACAAGCTGTAAAAAAAAAAAATCCTTGAATGGGCAGATATGTGGGCAAACTGAACTGAATCGGTCGGCTATTTCGCCCGCATGCGGTCTCGAGAACATGTGTTGCGATTGCGTAGATTATCGTGTGGGTTGCTGTGTTCCCAGAAATCAGGTTGTTACTGGTCTTTTTTCAGACATTAGCGCCGGTTGGGTGTCGCAGGGGTTATTGATCATTGGATTGTCGTTCTATTCTACACACAAATTTTGATCTTTTTCAACTTAAATGTGAGAGGCCCTGTTAGTGATTTCTTCTATTGTACTGTCACATTGTTGTGTGTGTTCCACAAAATCTACCATAGCTCTCTACCACAACTCACTCATTCAGAATTGCAAATCCTTCTATCCCCTCTTCATTCCTTTCCACAGCACACATAAACCCATTTTCACATGTTGGATTTTTGTGGTGGTTGGGGTGTTTGGTTGTGGTGTGGGGGTGGGTGTGGTGTATGTGTGTGTTGTGTGTATCCTGTTTCTCGTCTTTTCTCTCATTTCTTGTTGTTGTCGTTAGTTTCAGTTAGTCGTGAGCAAATGCAATTGGTTGTCCCTTTGTGTTTGAAGTATTATATCATCCAGGTTCGAGCGCTGTGCGTTCTTTCTCATGCGTCCGTCGGAGGACATTTATCCTCTGACATTTCAACATACAGATACGATTCATACTTTTCGCCGAAGGATAGAAGGGCCCTTTGCTGCGATCACGACCTTCTCCGAGTCATGCATTTTAGCATTCCTGGCAAAAGATAAGCTGGTAGTTGGCAGCCAACCTAACTACTACCGTCCTTAAGTCGCCTTCTATCGACACCGCAGGACATACGATGTGGCAATTTTTTCTCCTACACGTATGGATATAAGGGATAGGGATGGCTGTAAAATGTTGGTCTAGAAGAGGGTGGTGAATTAAATATGTGTATATGAATATGTTGTCTGGAGGATGAGTGTGGCTATTAACGCATAACAGAAAGGCGAACCAATAGGCACTGGAAGTAATACATACCATAAGCAAAATGGGTAAATATATAATATATATATATATATATATTATATATTAAATTATATATATATATATATATATATATATTATATATATATATATATATATATATATATATTATATAATATATATATATACTATAACATATAGTACTATATATATATATATATATATATATATATATATATATATATATATATATATATATTATATATAATATATATAATATATATATATCATAATATATATATAATTATATATATATATATAATATATATATATATATTATATATATATTATATATATATATATATAGTTATATAATATTATATATATAATATATATATATTAATATAATATATATATATATATATATATAGTATATATATATATATATAATTATTATTATTATTATTATTATTATTATTATTAGTTACTTTATTTCATCTATTATTATATTTTATTATTATTATTATTATTATGGAGTTTTAATATTATTTTCAAAATCTAATATTTGTTTCAAGTTAATCGGGGCAAATAGGTTTGAATGGTGTGCGAAATTTGCCGATCGATCGATGACGATTGTAAAAAAAATATGCCGATTTTTGCCGATGACGATGGACGATTAACCGTCCCATCACTAATATATATATATATATATATATATACTATTTCCATATATGTGATTTACAAAAAAAATTAGATTATCTATATATTATATTTATAATATATATATAATATATATATATTATATATATACTATATATATATATATATATATAAAGGGTTAATCCCTTGGCCAGGGTGGGCCACAACCATGCCCCATACAAAACCCCGCCATTCTCTCCTATCATATGCACCTTTAATTCTCGCCTTGCCAAAACTCACATTTTCCCTTCAGACATTCGTATTCACCGACTCATTCCACTTTCTCTTCGGTCTCCAGCGTCCTGTTCCAACAACACTCCCCACTATACATCGCTTAACCAACCGACTATCATTCATCCTTTCCACATGACACAAACCATCTCAACATACTTTCATTATTCTCTCATTAACCTTTCTTCCACCACACACCTCTCTAATAAGTTCATTCCTCATTTTATATTTTTCTCACACTTAGCATGCTCCTAAGATTGTCCCACTCTGAACACATTTGAACTTTAAGATCTATAACTCTTAATTCCAGACCTATATCTCACTACCAATACAATAACACAGGTAACACAACATACCTCATGTAAGACCCCTAGCGCACTCAAGACTTAGTCCTTTACATTCACTCAACGATTTAATTGCACCACAACCTTCCTGCGCATTCCCAACTTTCCTACTAAACTGCATACATCCGTTCCCCTTTCAATCCAAACACCTACTCCTAAATTTTAAACTCAGACACTTGCTCCAGCTGCTCAACATCTAAACAACTTCACACTGAGGACTGTCTCACTCACAACCATACCTTACTCCTTATACTACGTTTACTTTCAAACCCCTCCTTTTACATACCTGCCAAATCTCTCTACCAATCTTCTCAAAATCTCTTCAGATTCCCATCACAGAACCAAAAATCATCCGCATATAATAGGTAGGGCACCCTCCCACTCATCTCCATTCTTCATTCTAACACACCATTCCTGCCATCACCCCTACCTCTAATTCTTCATAACTCCATCCATATACAAATTGAATCACCAAGAGACAAAACACAACCCTGTCTCACTCGCTATTAATCCTAAACCAATCACCATTGACACATTTATTCTTACACACGCAATATCTTTTTTTTTTTTCACTTTTTAAAATCGTCCCCCCATACCATTACAAACTTTTGATTAAATTCAGAAGCCTACCACCAACACCATATATACTAATACCTGCCATAAGCTTCCCTATTAACTCTCATACGCCTGTTGCAATTCCATAAAACCTAAATATAATTTATTCTTCTTCCTCATTTTCTCCATCATTTGTTTCAATGGAAAGATTTGGATCCACACATCCTCTACCATCCTAAACGCACCTATGGTTCTTCACCAATCAGTCCTTCAAGTCACTCCGACGCACTCTTTTCGACCAAAATACCAGGCATATATCTTCCTACAACACTCGATAAAACTTATTCCCCCTATAATTTCTACAGTTTCCCTTTTCTCCCTTCCTTTATAATAAGGGTATATACTGCTCTCCTCCAATCCCGTGGAACTATACCCTCCATAAACGCTTTATTACACAACTTCCCAATCCAATCAATCACCACTCGCCTCCGCTCTTGAATCATTTCACCAGTAATTTCCATCTATACCTGCAGATTATATATTATATATATATATATATATATTATCTATGATATATATGATATATATATATATATATATAATATATATTATTACTTATTATATATATATATATATAATAATTATTTATATATAGTATATATATATATATATATATTATATATATATATATATATATATATTTATATATATATATATATATATATATATATATATATATATATGGTCTTGATCGCTCTAAGAAACCTTCTACCTTTCGGCGAAAATGCATGAATCGTATGGGTACATGGAATGTCAGAGGAATAAATGTTGAGAAGAGAGGTGATGGATGTATTTAGAAACGCCAAATTTGATTTGCTCACTGTGACTGAAACAAAGATGAAAGGAAACTGTGAAAATGAGTGGTGTGGTGTGAAATGTGTCTGTGCTGGTGTGGAAAGGAATGAGAAGGGGAGAGGAGCTGCAATTCTGATGAGTGACTTGTGATACAGAGCCATGGTAGACTGTGAGTACTAGAATTCTAATGGTTAAATTTAAGTTTAAAAATGTCAAGGTATGTGGGGTTGTGATATATGGTCCATCTGAGGGTAATGTTGAAGAGTGCGATTTTCTGGGATAATCTGAATGATGTTTTGGATTGGGTGAGTAGGAGCTAAATGGTTGGAAAGGTGATCAAAAAAGGGATGGTATAACAGGTGGCTTTGGGGTGTTGGGAGAAAATGAGAATGGTAGGAAGGCGATTGATTTCTGTGAGGAGAGAGGTGTGTGTGTAAGCAATATTTTCTTAAAATACAAGATTATTCATAAGTATACTAAAGTTGGTGTAGGTAGAAAGGTTATCGAAGTGAAAAGTATGATCGATTTTGAGTTAGTGATGAAAGAGATGTTGAAGTATGTGTTGGAAGTTAAATCAGTGAGGGGGTTAGGAATGGTATTATCGGAACATTGTTGTTATAAAGTTGGATAAAGAGAGGAAGGTGATAACGAAGGAGGTGGGTAGAATTAAGAGTGAGAAGTTAAGTGACTAAGGTAGTAAGGATAAGCCGCTACCGTAGCTCAAACGGTAGAGCGACAGAGTCGCATGGCAAGGTCGCGGGTTCGAATCCTAATTCGGATCCTAGGTAGAAATTACCTAGAGAAGTTCCCCTCCTTGAATAGGGCTATGCCCGTGAGGTGTGAAAAAAAAAAAAAAATTTAAGAGCGCTTGCAAATAAATCAGTTGAATGTGAAGAAGTTGACACTAAACAAATCTGGAAGCAAAATGAAGGAAGCTGTTGTTAGTAGGGCAAAAGAAGTATGTGAATGTGATAAAGTAGGAAGTAAGAATGTTGACAGCAGGTGGTGGAATGAAGAGGTGATGCAAGCGGTTAAAAGTAAAAAAGAAGAGTGGTTAAATGTACTAAAACCCAGTGATGAGATTTTAAGGGAAAGATGTGTGGAATTATATAAGGAGGAAAAAAGGAATACTTAGAGATGCATACGTAGGAGGGAAAAAAAAGAATTAAATGAACAGTTTGGAAGGAGAATGAATGGCTACTTACAAGGGAATAGGAAGCGCGAAAAGTTAAGAATGAGAATAAGGGGAATCTGTATAGAATAATGAATAGGGATGGTGCTTTCACAGCTGATGAAATGGATGTGAGGAGAGTGTGGAGGGAACACTTCGAAAATCTGCATAACATTGACAGTAATGAAGAGGTGATAGTTAATGTGTGTGCGTTTGATGGTTCAAGAAGAAATAGGTATTTTGGGGATGAGGTCATTAGTAAGTAGGAGGTGATGGGTAGAGTGAGAAAGTAGAATGAATAATAAATCTGCAGGTATAGATGAAATTACTGGTGAAATGATCAAGAACGGAAGCGAGATGGTGACTGAGTGGATTTGGAAGTTGTGTAACAGCGTTTATGGAGGGTATAGTTCCGAGGAACTGGAGGAGAGCAGTAATAGCACCCTTATATAAGGGTAAAGGTAACTGTAGGAATTATATGGGAATTAGTTTATTGAGTGTTGTATGGAAGATATATGCTGGTAATTTTGTCAAAAGAGTGCGTCGACTGACAAAGGTACTGTTTGGTGAAGAACAAAGTGCGTTAGAAGTGGTAGAGGATGTGTGGATCCAATCTTTACATTGAAACAAAAGATTAAGAAAATGAGAGTAGAATAAATTGTATTTAGGTTTTATGGATTTGCAACAGGCGTATGATAGGATTAATAGGGAAGCTCTTTGACAGGTGTTAGTGATATATGGTGTTGCTGGTAGGCTTCTGAATGGAATCAAAAGTATGTATGAGGATAGTGAAGCGTGTGTAAGAATTAGTGGAGTTGAAAGTGATTGGTTTAATATTAATAGCGGAGTGAGGCAGGGTATGTTATGTTTCCTTGGTTATTCAATATGTATATGGATGGGGTTATGAGAGAATTAGAGGTGGGGGTGGCAGGGGAAGGTGTTAGAATAATGGAGAATGAAAGAGAGTGGAGGGTTCCCTACATATATGCGGATGATTTGGTTTTGTGTGTCGAATCTGAAGAGTTTAAGAGGATTGGTAGAGGGATTTGCCAGGGTGTGCAAAAGGAGGGGTTTGAAAGTAAACGTAGATAAAAGTAAGGTTATGGTTGTGAGTGAGGACAGTCCTCGGTGTGAAGTTATGTTAAATAAATGGTGAGCAGCTGGAACCAGTGTCGTGAGCTCAAATATTTAGGATACATGTTGGATGAAGGGAACGTATGATGCAGAGTGTAATTGGATAGTTGTGAATGGCAGGAAGGTGGCTGGTGCAATTAAATCGTTGGTGAATGTAAAGGGACTAAGTCTTGAGTGCGCTAGAGTTTTACATGAGGGTATGTTGCTACCTGTGTTAATGTATAGTAGTGAGACTATGGTCTGGAATAAGGGGTATAGATCTAAAGTACAATGTGTTCAGATGGACAATCTTAAGAGGTGTGTTAGGTGTGAGAAGAATTGATAAAATGAGGAATGAACGTATTAGAGAGTTGTGTGGTGTGAAGAAAGGGGTAAATGAGAGAATAAATGAAAGTACGTTGAGATGGTTTGGTCATGTGGAAAGGATGGATGATAGTCGGTTGGTTAAGCGGATGTATAGTAGTGAGTGTGCTGGAAATCGACCAACTGCGAGACTGAAGAAAAAGTGGATTGAGTCTGTAAATAAATGTCTGGAGGAGAGAAATGTGAGTTTGGCAGAGGCGAGAAGAAAGGTGCATAATAGGAGTGAATGGCGGGGTTTTGTGAGGGGGTATGGTTGTGGCTCACCTGGACCAAGGGATGAACACCACATTGATGAGATGCCATAGTGAGGGTTCGTCGTGGTCCCGTGAAGCTCTAGGGTGGATTTTCTTCCTGCGACGAGTTCTCATCAAAAGGTATAAAGGGGGTGGTAAGACTGGGCGTTCTTTTCGACTTGCGTCATATTCTTCTACTTTTCTGTTTCTGGTGCATGTCACGCACCTTACCCCCAGTCTTGGGGAAAGAAAGTGGGTGATAATATATATATATATATATATATATATATATATATATATATAATATATATATTTATATATAGACACTATAATAAATATATAAATATATATTTATATATATATTTATATATATATATAGTATATTATATATATATATATATATATATATATATATATATATATATATATATATAATATATATATATATATACTTCATTTAAAATAAAAATATATATATATAATATTATATATATATATATATATAAAGAAATGTATATAATATATATATATATATAATATAAGAAATATATATATATGAACTGATAAAGCCTCAGTTCAAATTAAGATTAATTAATATGGTGGGTAATTAGTGAAATATGTGATTCAGCAATAGTTTATTAAAACTACACAAGTATAATATTAAGGGCACTTCAATAATAATTAGATTCAATGATGGTAAATAAAGTACTTAAATTGAATAGACAATGTTAATACACGAGATTATATAATGGCAAATTAGCCGGTTTAATCGGCTTGTGTCGATTTGCTTGCACGAGAGTCAAAATCAGAATCCCTTTCCTCCTCGGTTGATACCTCACGGCGGCCCCAACAGGCTCTTTTCAACCGTTACAATTCAAATGACCTCAGTTCTCATTGGCTGATTTAGAATCTTTAACAATTTTAAAAATTTAATAAGGAGGCTTTAAGTGGCATTAGATGCCATGGTTTTTTCCATGTACACCTCTCAGTTGTGTAAGCACGCTCCCGTACACGTTTGTAAGGAACTATCTTTACACACATGCCCGGCTTACTCTCTCTCAATATACATACAATAATTGTTAATTTTCATATATATATATATATATATATATATAATATAATAATATATATATATATAATATATATATATATATATATATATAATATATATATATATATTATATATATATTATTATATATATATATATATTTATTTGTATATATATATATTATGCGGATGATTTGGTTCTTGTGGGGAATCTGAGAGAGTTTGAGAGGATTGATAGAGAGATTTGGCAGGGTGTGTGAAAGGAGGGGGCTTGAAAGAAAACGTGGATAAGAGTAAGGTTATTGGTTGTGAGTGAGGACATCCTCAGTGTGAAAGTTTATGTTAGAGGTGAGCAGCTGGAACAATGTCTGAGTTTAAATATTTAGGGTAATGTTGGATGAAGAAGGGAACGGACGGTGCAGAGTGTAGTAGGAAAGTTGTAATGGCAGGTAAGGTGGCTGGTGCAATTAATCGTTGGTGAATGCAAAGGGACTGAGTCTTTGAGTGCCTAGGGTCTTACATGAGGTAATAGTTTGTTACTGTGTTAATTGTATGGTAGTGAGACCTATGGTCTGGAATAAAAAGTATAAATCTAAAGTAAAATTGGTTCAGATGGACAATCTTAGGGGTGTGAGGTGTGAAAGAATTGATAAAGAGAGGAATGAACGTATTAGAGAGTGGTATGTTGTTGTGAAGAAAGGGGTAAATGAAGAATAAATTGAAAGTTATGTTGAGATGGTTTGGTCATGTGGAAAGGATGAATGATTATCGTTGGTTAAGCGGATGATAGTGGTGAGTGTGTTGGGAACCGACCGCTGGGAGACCGAAGAGAAAGTGGATTGAGTCGGTGAACGAATGTCTACAGAAAATAAAGGTGTATTTTGGCAGGAATCGAGAATAAAGGTGCATGATAGGAAGAATGGCGGGGTTTTGTATGGGGCATGGTTGTGCCACCTGGGCCAGGGGATGCACCCTTACATTGACGAATTACCATAGTGAGGGTCCGTCGCGGTCCCATGAATCTCTATAGGGTGGATTTTCTGTCTGTTACGAGTTCTCACTAATTACATGGGTACAGAGGGGGCGGTAAGGTGCTGGGCTTTCTTTCGACGTTTGTCATGTTCTCCTACTGCTTTTTCTTTTCCGATGCTTGTACAGCACCTTTCCCCCAATCTTTGGGGC
Organism: Trachelipus rathkii; assembly: GCA_015478945.1. Taxonomy (NCBI): domain Eukaryota; kingdom Metazoa; phylum Arthropoda; class Malacostraca; order Isopoda; family Trachelipodidae; genus Trachelipus; species Trachelipus rathkii. Next base: position 15,143 of record JABUQX010019767.1, read on the forward strand.
AAAGAGGAAGGTGAAAGAAAGAAAGAAAAGATAATATATTTTTTAATATACAGATGTAAGCTTTAATCTTTTGATTGCCCTAATATATATATGATATATTATATATAATATATTATATATATATATATATATATATATATATATATATATATATATATATATATATATATATATTATAATACAAATGTATATATTATAAGTCTCCCCCTGGCTCCCCACAGACTGTTGGTAGGGTGAGCAAACCGCAATGGATCCGAGTCATGCATGAGCAGTTCTTGGGTATAAGTAGAAGTGGGACATATATATTATATATATATACTATTATATATATATATATATTTATTATTATATATTATATAATATATTATATATAATTATATATTTATTATAATACTTAATATACTATTTATTATATTAGTTAATCTGAAAAAGTTTAAAGTGTTTAATCCTAAAATAATGGAATTTAAATGTATTTTTAAGTTTTAAATGTTTGATGATTTAAACTATTTATTAAGAAAGAATTAAAGTACTAAATAAAGATAAGAGAGGCTCTAATATGTGTATTAAACGTTGTACGTTGGATTCACTACACTACAGTTCTTTGTATACTGAAGCCCCAAATATAAGAGTCGTTTGGGTTTATATGTTGCTAGGAAAACCCATATTACCCGTTTCAATAATTTAGGTGGAATATGTTGGATTGTGAAGTTTTAGAGCTTAGAAGAATTCAAAAAAAAAAATGCTATAGCCAATCTATTTACAATGGGCATGTTTTACATTATGTAGTTACATGTTTTGCAGTTAGCCTAAAACGGTTTTTAACTGATGTAAACTTAAATATGTTCTGAACGTTATCTCATGTTTGAAGATTATTGAGAAGGGAAGCAAGTGATTAGCTACATGATGCAAACAAATTTATTAACAGAAGATTTAAAGATTAAATGGAATATGCATTTAGCAGTAGCGAATATCGTTAAAAATTAATTTTGCAATTTATTGCTTGCGTTGCACAAATAAATGATCAAGTGAATATTTCTAGCTCGTCTTGTAACATGAAAAAGAGAAAAGTGCGAACACCTAAACCAAAAGAAAAACGAAGAAGATTCTACACAACACTTTATATTACGAGAAACGTTTGAGTAGTGTGGTTGTAAGTCTGTGTGAAGTAGGTGTGAAGAATAGAATGGAGGTACTCGAAAATATGGACACTAAGCATCTGTTGCATGGTTGCGAGTACACTATAATTAGTCTTTGTAGAAGGTGAAAACTTGAACAGAAAAAAAGAGAGGAACAGTGCAGAGAACGTTTCAGTCCCAACCTTAATACTCAGTGATGTAGTCCAATTGGGTTACTTCTCGCTTTGACGTGATAACGTCCTACCTTTTTTTTTGTTTTTGTTGTTCATATGTGGACAAAGCAGCGGGTATATTGAAATTCACCATTTGGGGAAATTTTGACTCTTGACGAATTGTTACCAATTGTCTTGGAAAAGGCTTTTGAAAGTTTGTCAAGTAACTGGAAGTTGGAAAATGATGGATGTGTTCTAGATGTTCCAGTGGAGCACATGAGATTTGAGCTAGTGTTAAGCCGGGGCGAGGTTGGACGAGAGAAGGTGAGACTGTAGTAGAAAGGCTGTTGCACGAGCCTCCTCAATATAGAAGGAATGCTACTGGTGTTCAGAAATGCATGTCGGATGTTGGTGAAGAAATGCAAAAAAATCGCGCGTGTAGAGAGAGAGATTGTAGATGTTAGTGAGCAAAGAGTCGATAGCGATATAACCTAGAACCAACCTTTTTCAGAAGAAGAATGCAGTGGAAATATCCCGTATGAAGAATACTAAAATCAGGGCTGGAACGACACCCTACTATTTAAAGAAATAATGGCGGTGGTGTGGGATTTTCAGAGTGAATCAGGAACACCAACCTCTTGAGCTTGTTTAGAAGAGAGAAAATTTGATCCTTCCAAAAAAGCTCCATGAATTTTAAGAAAGAAAATGGCTTGACTTTTGTATTTTATAAAGATAAGTTAAAGTTATAGAGTAGCAACAATATATAGAAACGCACACAACGCACCTCCTATGCAACATACGAGAAAGTTCAGAAGTCAGACGCCTCACATACGCCCTCCAGTCATTTAAATTTGCTGTTGAGCTGATTGTCTTTCAAATTAAAATGAGTATTGAAGGTAAATTTATATCCTTACTCATAGAACTGAAGGAGGCAAAAAATAGGAAAACAGTGGAGAAAGGCGAACCGGTACACGACTAATAGCTAAAGGTTGACAGGGGCTGTACACACATGCTTTATTGAATGATCGAAATGAAAACTGAAAGAAATCCTTGTGCCAGCCTCACCGCTCGATTTTTCAATATGTTTAGGTATAACAAGGTTTGCTGCCCGAAGACGACGGTGAATAATCCCTGGATTGAGCGAAGTCTGCGGCGAAATGCACGAGAACAGCAGAGTGAAAAGGTTTGATGTATTTGGCATGTCAGAAAATTCATCGGTTATTTACTCTGCGAATCTCCGGGGACCTCCCGCGGAAGCAGTTAAATTGAATCCCACGGAAATCAAAGAGGTGTCTTTTAGGACCGAAAGTCGGACCAAGTTTGTGAACGAAATGGCCAAAAACTGTCCTCGCCGAAAGCGGGTCTTCTTGCTGCAGATTGAGAGTAGAAGCTCTAGGATATAGAGAAAAAGTTTGTGATTTGTGAAGATAACGTAGATGAGAATAATATAATGGAATAATTAATGTTAGAAAAGGTCAATAACGTTAGTTTTTTTGTCAAAGATGTCAGGGATACTGGTGGGGAATACACGGTATGCTCAAGATTTATGGATCAGAAAGTGGGAGGTAAATTACGGCTGTATGATTATATTTGGAAAGAAGTCATGGAGGCGTTTAACATGAGAATCACTTATGGGTTCTATTGAGGAGAGAGGAATGTACTCCATTTTGGGTTTGGAAATTGAGCGTAGTTGCAGAAGTTGTTGGAGAATAAATAAGATTAAATAATTTAGTTTATTGAACAAAAAGAGGACAAAAAAAAGGTGCAAATTTCAGAACACTACAATTAAAAAGCAGGATTATCAAAAAAAATGTCGTGTCACATTTCACTGCTGCCTTTTAGTGAAAAATTAAGGATTGATACATTGAGGACAGAATAGGTTTGTATGGGCATCAAATCATTTTAAAATTAAACAGACTGCGATTTCAAAAAATATGAAAGTCGAAACGTTGCATCAGAGAAAAGGCCGTCGACGAATTATGCGGCTTCATCCTAACAGAGGGCGCCAACCCCCAAGTTATGATGGGGGAAGGAGTGGCGAGGTGCAGGTTCAGATGCCTCCCTTCAGTATCTGGGTTGAGTTAGATTTTACTTTTCTTTTTCAAAGTTAATGTTCGAGTTGTTCGTGTTATCTGTTAGGGCATGAGGGATATGGCAGTGGAGTCAGAGAGCTCACATATACTTAATATATATGCTATATATATATTATATATATATATAATACTTATATATATATATATAAATTAATTATATATATAATATATAATATATTATATAATCTTATTATATATATATATATGTGTATATTACCTTTGCTTTCTTCTTCTCCTTTTTATTCAAGAGGGCAGAAGGTGGTGCGCTCGGAAAAGAAGCAGTAGAAACTAGGACAAAAGTCGAAAGAAGCCAGCCTTACCGGCCTCTAGTACATTATAGTAAGAACTCGGCGCATCAGAAAACCCACCTAAGGTTATGGGACCGCGACGAATTCTCACTCTGGTAAATCGTCAGTGTAGGGTTCATCCCTTGGCCGGGTGGGCCACAACCATACCCCTTACAACACCCCGCCATTCTCCTATACACCTTTCTTCTCGCCTACCAAACTCACATTTCTCTCCTGCAAAGATTCCTTTACTGCCTATCCTTTTCTTCGGTTCAGCCGTCGAGTTCCCAACCACGACTTCACCACTATTAATCCCATTAACCAACAGGACTATCTTCATCCTTCCCACTGACAAAGCCATCTCAATCGTTTCTTATTCTCTCGTTTACCCTTTCTTCACACCACGCAAATCTCTAATACGTTCATTCCTAATGTTATCAATTCTTCTCACACCTAGCAGCCCCTAAGATTGTCCATCTGAACACATTGAACTTTAGTCTTATTCTGTTTCCAGGGACCATAGTCCCTTTATACAATAACACAAATAATATATATATATTATAATTTATTATTATATAGTATATATATTAATATATATTATTTCATATATTTATATAAATATAATATAATATTATATAATATATATATTATTTATATATATATTATATATTATATATATATATTATATATTAGGGATGTGCCGATAGTAGGTAAGTATTCGGTATTCGGCAAATGCCGAATATTCGGTATTCGGCTTTTTGCGAACTATTTCGGGCCATATTGAGGCTTTTAAACAATTAAATTACTGTCAAACTAAGGGAAGTTATTTCATTTAAATTTGAATTTGAAACTATTTTCAAAAGATTTATAATATAGCCAAATTTGTAGCCAATATGGCGAAATCTTTGTCATTTGTTAGATCCTATAAGGGCCTTTGACATTTTTCAATATTCTAGAATAGAATTTCAATTGTTTATGGGTATGGACCAAAACATGGTAGCGTGGTATTAGGGAGAGTGGCTGGCTATTCAATTTCATGTATTTTAACTGTTGCAACTATGCATCACGATTCAATATTATGTCGAAGTCTTGTTAAGAATATTTATTTACTTGCAGAACATATCCTCTCTTTTCACCCAATTCAGCACGGTTAGCGCAGCTTAAAATTACAGATGCAGACTGATGCAAACATCATTAATTAAATTCAAGGAGTTGATTCTACATGGCTGGAACAGAATTATGAGTGCTTAAAGGATTGTTTGAAAAAAGTTCCCTATCAATACGTAACTGAATGCAATCAGAAATGTGCACTTGATTTGTCAGTGGCAAATTTATTCATTTGTTGAGCATTTGAACATCATAAAAGCATTAACACGTGATACGATCAGCCAAGTGGTCCTTCTTTAGCAATAATCTATTTTGTTAAAATAAGGCAAATTAAAAGGAAAAGCTTCAGTGGAATAATTAACATTCGGTTTAGGCTTAAGAAATTCCAGTAAGAAAAGACGTTTCTAAGTTTCTATTATAAATCTTTGGTGTAGTATTTCTTAGATCTGCGATTCAAGATATTTCAAACTGAATCAGTAAAAACATGGTCGTTTGAGCTGGAAAGAAATGGCATGAAAAGTTTAGCTCCTGACTCTTTTGCTGACGATGATTTACGTCAGTGGGAAAGTGATGAAGGTCCTTTTCAGCTCTCATGGGATTGTTTTCAAAGAAATTGTCGCATCAATCAGTAATACAGAAAAGAAGTGAGAGTTGAAAAAGGTTTTCTTCTGAAGATGTAATATTGCACTTTATAGCACAAGTTACATATTTCATTACATCAAGAAATAACAATATTAGTTGCATTATCTCTAGAGTGAAGACAAAGATAATTCCTTCAGTCTTGTTAAAACATGGAAATAGTTTTATGAATTTGAAAAAACGAGCAATAAAATACCTTTCACTCCACGTCATCAGTCGAAAGTGAAATAATATTTGAACAGGAGGAATATTTATTGAAGCCACATAAAATGGTTATACACTGAGAAAGGAGAACTGCTATGTTTATGTCATCTTTAACCTTAAGCTTAATTCAAATGAGTTGTAGTTTATATCTTTAATACGAATTTCTTCAAGCGTCATTTAATTATTTTTAATATAGTGATGGTTTGCTATAGGTAACAAATGTTCTTACAATTGTGTTTATTACATTTGTATATAAACACTGGTAAACATGAAATTTCTTGAGGGGATTGATTATTTATTGATCGTGCTGATGTCCACATGTAATCGTATTTTGGCATATAACGATATGTGAGATATTTGTGTGTAACACAGAATTTGTAAAATTTTATGTTTTACCTTTTTTTCGTACTATCACAATATTGGATTATATATATATTATATATATATTTATATATATATATATATATTATATATCTATATTATATATAAATATTTATATTATATATATTAGTTATATATATATTATTATATATATTATTTTATTTAATTATTAATATATTATATATTTAGGGATGTGCTACGAATTTATTCGGTAAGTATTGGTATTCGGCCAAAATGCCGAAATATTCGGGTGTCGCTTTTGACCGAAAGATCGGGCCGAATATTGAGGCTTAACAATAAATTTACGTCAAATAAGGGAATTAATTCAATTTAATGAAACTTTCAGAAACTTATTTCCAAAAAAATAAAAATATAGCAAATTTGTAGCCATTATGCAAAATCTTTGTAATGTAGCAAAATTTGTTGGATCATTTTTACAATTTTCAAAAATAGAAATTCATTATTGTGATAAGGGGGGTAAAGGACCAAACTATGGGTTAGCTGGTATGAAGGCGGGAGTGGCTTGGCTAATCATTTCATGTTTAATTCAATGTATGCAACATGCATTCACGATTTCAATACTAGTGTCTAGAAGCTAACAGTTGTACACAGATTATTTAATATAACTATGTTGTATCTCGCAGGAAGCGTCTTAGTCCTCTTTTCATTATGAAACCATCAGCTTATATCGTGCGTCTGCAGACGAGTTAAATAACTTACTCAGATCGTGAATGTCAGAAACAGCATATAATTAATTAAAGCGTTTTTCATACATGCTGAGAAACAGAATTTCATGGATACTGCTAAAAAACAGAGAATTTGTGCTTGAACAAATGACTATGTAGTTAACCCATTTATCCAGAAATGTCGCTGCTTGAAATGCAAGAGAAAAAATGCTTAGATCATTAGTTCAAGTGGCAATAATCTATCGCGTTAATTGACAATATGCAAAACCATTCACTAAAACAGCCAATAGAACGTAATGAGATGCGGGAGAATTTGGAAAAAAACTAGTAACAGTTCCAAGTAGAATCCTACCATATGTTTAGCAATAATCTACTTTTTATAATGCAAGTTACAGTAAAAAGCAAACACTTCAGTTTGATAATTCAAGCATCGTGATGTAGAGCTTGAGGGCGTCAGTAGAAAAAGATCCATCTAGTTTCTGTCTAATGCTTTGTTGTGTACAAGTCTCAGATTTACTTATCTGCGATTCCAGCTAATTATACCACATGATCGATGATCAGTAAACCCCCAACACCATATTGTAGTTGAAGATGGTAAGAATATGACATGAAATAATCTGAATTTATGCTGAGACGATTTCGAGTAGTGGGGAAGTGAGACTGAAGGTTCCTTTTATTATTTAATGTGTTTTAAGATACAGTTGGCTCAAATCAGATCATACAGAAGAAGTGAGAGTGAATAAAGAAAGTCCATCTTCTGCGATGTGCTTTTTGTACATAAGTAAAGGCTACATATCGGAATCATCATAATAGAAAATATTAGTTTGCATGCTATATTGACAGTGAGAAATGATATTCCTTTCAATTGGTGGGAAAACACTGAAAAAGTTTTATGAATTTGAAAAAAAACTAGGAATAAATACTTTCAGCTCGCACCGTCTCTTAGAAGTGAGATATTAGACAAGAGAATATTTATGAAGCCACAAAGAATAGGTTACCTGAAAATGGAACTGTAATATCGTATTTTACCTTAGCTTATTGAATGAAATTTAGTTAATATCTTTAACTACGAACTTTTCAATTTTATTTAACTATATTTTTAATATGTGAATGGATTGTTATAGGTAAGAAATAGTTATTTCTTTGTTTTATTACTTTGTATATTAACACTGGTAAACATGAAATTTTTTGGACGGGGTTTCGCAATTAGATGTGCTGATTCAACAAAATGTAATCGGTTTTTTCATATCACATGCTCATTTGGAGATTTTTTTTTTTTTTCTATTCGGTAACACAGATTGTAAAATTTTTTTTGATATTCACTTTTATATGGGGGTAGAAGAAGTTTTGGGATATATATTTATATATAAATTATATATATATATCCGTTATTATAATATATATATATAAGTATATATATAATATATATATAAATATTATATTGGAGAATGGAGAAAAACAAATCGCAATGATATATGATACATGTCTTTGATAGTATATGTTTACATATTAATACATATGAATAAAGAGTATTATGGACAGAACAATGAGTGTATAGAGGGATGGTTAGTTATGTAAAATCACCTACGATGTATTAACTTTCTTTCGTTAGACGATTCTTTACTGGGCGTTGGAATATCTCATCAAGCTCAACAATGTCGGCATTATATGATATACACTTGTCTTAAGCGTACCTTCCATGAACTTTAGATCTTGATGGAGCGTTCACCCTGCTCATAACATTGCCTAGGTTTTCGGAAATTTTCTTAGGTGAAATGTATAAGTAGTGCAACTTTATACTCATTCTAACATCCATGAGAATGAAAACCTAGCAGTTCCTGTACATGTTAGTGGTTCTCGGACTTCCTGTGTTCCCCAAAAGATTTCTGTGCTACATCTGAAAAAGCATTCCACGGTCTTGCCTCTAACAGTCATTGTTGTAGCAAAGGCAGCATCAAGGAGGAGTGTCCGTATTTGTGGGGCATCAAATATCCCAGCTTTTTTCTCTCGTCTTCGACCAGGGAAACGTAGGCTATATAGCGGGAAAGCATTCCATTCATGGTCAGGCCTTCGCAATTGTTCATCAAAATTAAGTTTTATGTGTAGTGGAGGTAAGAGGATGTTTTCTCTCTGTTCAAGTGGTTCACGTACGATGTTCCTGTCAACTGGCGTCAAGGTTTCCTTGTGGCCATTCTCTTTGAGTCCGTGTCCTTTGCCGCCGGGTCCCAATAGCACAGGAATCAGGTATATTTGGTGAAACCTGCTTCTGACTGAAGCAAATGTTTACTTGTGAGGTCGACCGCATATTTCACATTACCAGTTATTGTGCTCTCATGTCTTGATTTTGTACTCTCTTTTTCATCGTACGAGACCCTTCTGACCGAAGATTACTGTTGACGTTGTGTAACAACACACCTTGTAATGCTTCTTGGAAGTGTCATTAAAGTGCACTGACTGCGCGTATGCTGGGGTCACAAGCGGTAGTAGGCTGCAACTTCATGCAATAACAAGGTTACCATTGACGGAAGCTCCGCAGCTCTGCTTTCTCTGTTACGATAAAGTTATATTGTTGCATGTCTAGTCATTTTTTCATGCACCTCGAAGCAACAGGTCAAGAACAACTCGCAATACAATTCTACAAGTCGTCAGTTCACCCTGGGGACAATGGACGACATCGACTGTATTTCAGAGGATGATAGAATTATCAGGTCATTGGGACATAACATGTAGACGTATAGGTTGCAAATGCTTCCCGCAATATGACCGAGTAAACTGCTAACGTGGATATATGCGGAGGTACATCTATACGGCCTACTAGTGCGACATGAAATTTGTAATTCCAAGGGAATATTGCAAAATAGGGATCCATGATTGAGAAACGGGTTGATACGCCAATGAGAATGTATAGGAATCAGACAATGCGTTACTTATATCTGTACAAAAGTCATCAGAAATTTCACCTTTTTTGTTGACCAGTGTAGTTTACTTATTTGTTCTAAATGGAGTACGAACTTTGAAATAACTATTCGGACGAATAGCGAAGTGATTATTCGCCGAATATTCGGTATTCGGCGATACTTTTGCGAATATTCGGTATTCGCTTTTTGCCGAACCTGCATCACTAAGATATATATATATATTGGATATATTGGAAAGAGAAAAACAAATCGCAATGATATGATAATTCTTTGATAGATATGAAGTTAAACATTATTATACACTATGAATGAGTAATGACACAGAATGTAATGTGAGAGGAATGGTTTATTAATGTTAAACATACTACGATGTGTAACTTTCTTTCGGAGACGATTCTACTGGCATAGCGTCTTGAAATATCCCATCAAGCGTCCAACCCAAATAGGTTTCGGGCATCATATTGATATCACTTGTCTGGTAAGCTTCCATGATTGTAGATTTTATGAGCGTTCACCCTGCTCAATCACTACATCGTAGTTATCCGAAATGTTTTTAGTGAGAATGTAAGTAGTGCAATTTTATACTCATCTACATCAGTGAGAATGAAAACTGTCTAGCAGTTCTGTACAATGTTAGTAGTTCTCGGCTTTCTGTCCCGAAAAGATCTGTGCTACATCTGAAAAAAAATCCACGCTCTTGCCTCTAACACAGTCATTGTTGTAGCAAAGGCAGACATACGGAGGAGTTCCGTATTTTGTGGGCTCAAATATCCAGTTTTTCTTCTCGTCACTACCGAAGAAACGTTGAAGCATATATAGCGAAGCATTCACCATTGGTCTAGGCCTTCACAAATTGTTTATCA
>JABUQX010019768.1:0-2500 GCA_015478945.1 Trachelipus rathkii
CAGAACAATTTAGGTAAAAAATATGACTGAATCAATAGATCAATAAATCAATAGATCAACAGAACAAGGCTTGAGGGTACTTTGATTTACTGATTTACTGATTTACCTGATTTAGGGTATGTAAAACAGGACAATTTTAGTAAAAAAATATGACCTGAGTCAATAGATCAATAGATCAATAGGATCAATAGATCAATAGATAATAGATCAATAGATCAATAGATCAATAGCTGACTGAAGGGGTGATGAAGCTGTTTTGATTTACTGATCTTCTGATTTTCTATGCGCCTGCTTTAGGGTATGGTAAAACGTAAATTTTTTACCGTTTTTAAACATGAAAGCATAACAATATTTTAGTAAAACAAATGTTAAAAGCAAATTAACTAAAAAATTAAAAAAAAAATAATAAAATTAAAAAAAAAATAAAATTAAAAAAAAAAATTAAAAAAATAAAATAAAAATAAAAAAACAATTACCAGTTAAAATGAAAAAAAAAAAAAATAAAGTTAGAAAAATAAATTTAAAAAAAAAATAAAAATAAAAATAAAAACAAAAATTAAATAATAAAATTAAAAACACAAAGTATAAATGTAAAATGAAACTTACAATACAAAAAAAAAAAAAAAAAAATACCATATGAAGATGTTTCAACAGAGGAAAATTTTATTAGTTGACATTTACTAAAAGAAAATGAGATTTGAAATATAAATGTCAGTCTTCAACATTTAGAAAACGGTTTATCTTTTTTGCAAGATGCAATGAAATTGACGATATGTACATGTTAGAGCAGATTCAGTTAAATGTGAACAGTAATAATATTGTATATTATTAAACGAATGCTTTACTAACATTGGCACCGCACCAGGTCCAGCACCGTTGCCAAGTGCCTATCCTCTGTCTCCGGATTCCTCTGACTCTTATTCTTCCTGCATTCTTCTTCCTTCCTTCCTTCTTCTTCTGTTTTGCATTCATGCATTTCTTCTACTTTTTTTTCAAGAGGTGACCCCCTCTATGGGGTCCCTGGACTCCGAAGATGAATCCGACTCCAACTCCGTCTCCGACTCCGACTCCGAATCCGAATCTTTTCTCCAAGTTTCAGTCTTCTACGATCATTTTAATTTTTAGGGGAGGGCTGCGTCCCCTACGGGGAGCGCGAGGGTGCGGTAATCTCGTCTCGACGAGATTACGTCATCATATATCTCACATCTCCAAATTTTAGCCCGATACGTTAAGCCTAACATGGTTTTCAGGCCGAATTTGACCTACAATCACCAAAACTCGGCGGTGATCAATTACACTCACCGAAGAATGTTAGGTTTAATCTTCGCTCGGAATTTAACTCGGCAAAAGGGCGTAAGCGACATATTTTACCTTCACTCTCAGGGGGAGGTACCCCCTATATACATCCTAGAGACTTGAAATTTCATGTGTAACGAGCTTAACACATACATAGAACATATACTAAGTTTCAGAACGATACCTCTAATATTTTTTAGAGAAAATCCGTGGTATCGCTCAAACTTTGGGAATACTACTATATATATATATATATATATATATATATATATTATATATATATATATATAGTATATATATATTATATATATATATATATATATATATAATTTATATATATATTATATATAAGGACTGATCTCTATAAGAGTAATGGCCCTGATAAGAAATCACCTTTTAATAGAAAATAATAATATAGTTTTGGAATAGCAAAACTCTGCTCTATTTATTTCTTTATTTATTATTTCTATATGTTTATTTTACAGTAATCACAAATTAAGTTAATTCACCTGTTGTTCAAGAATTAAATGTTAAAACTTTAAAGATCAATTTTATTTTTTTAATCTTGACTCAAAATTAATTTTAATAATTTTTTGGGCCAACAGGGAGCTGCCAACATGCTACCACTGTTAATATTAAACAAATCACTTTCAACTCCATTTATTCTTACACACGCTTCACTATCGTCATACATAGTTTTGGTTCTACTCAGATGCCTACCACCAACACCATATATCTCTAACACCTGCCATAGAGCTTCCCTATTAGTCCTATCATGAGCCTTTACAAATACATAAAAGTCAAATAAAATTTGAACTTCTCACTCATTTTCTATATCATTTGTTTTAATGTAAAAATTTGATCAACAATCTCTACCACTTCTAAATGCACCTTGTTCCTCACTAATCAGTTCCTCAATCACTCGACGCACTCTATCGACATGCATCTTAACTCTTAATGACCTCCCTCTCATCGGGCACAGCTACAGCCATTGGGAGAAAGGTCTCATTGTTATTTTAATAATAATAAAAAAAGAATGAAACGTTTATCAGGCAAAGTAAAACAAAAAACAATTATTTCATCTACAGGATTTTATTTGTACATGATTTCGTATATCTGCGCACCAGAGACCCAAGCCTAAGCTACAGCTCCTTGGTTGCAGCCACATACATACATCCTTGTATAATTTTATATGGACCGATTT
>JABUQX010019768.1:5000-16399 GCA_015478945.1 Trachelipus rathkii
GTGAAGCGTGTGTAAGCATGAATGGAGTTGAAAGTGATTGGTTTAATATTAATAGCGAAATGAGGCAGGGATGTGTTACTTCCCCGTGGTTATTCAATCTGTATATGGATGGGCTTATGAAAGAACTAGAGGCAGGAGTGGCAGGAAAAGGTGTTATAATGATGGAAAGTGGAAGAGAGCGCTTATTATATGCGGATGATTTGGTTATGTGTCGCGAATCTTACGAGAGTTTGAGTGGATTGGTAGAGGGGTTTGATAAAAGTAAGGTTATGGTTGTGAGTGAGGGGAGTACTCGATGTGAAAAGTTATGTTAGATCAGGAGTCGACAAAATACGGCCCTTCGCCTCTTTCTACCTGGACCTCTGAGCTGAAGTTCGAAAATACAGTATGAAAAAAATCAGTGAAATGAATTCTCAATTCTCAAACAAATTTGCGGCAGATATATTTTCTGAGCTGGAACTGCAATTCCAGCAGCGTTTTGGGGATATTGACGCTAGTTCGGAGCAAATCTCGATCTTTCAAAATCCGTTTGATTGTGCAGTCGAGAGGCTTCCCACTAATCATTTACTCTAAATCATATATCTGCAGTGTGATGACTCCCTAAAAACCAAATTTTGGGACAAAACACTTGTAGAATTTTAAGCATGCCTTCCGAATGAATATTTCGAACTAACTAAATACGCAAGAGGCTTTATTTCGGTGTTTAGGAGTACTTACCTGTGCGAATTTTTTTTTCAAAAATGAGGTTTGTGAAATCGCAATATAGAAGTGAATGAGGAACCCCAAATAAAAGGGATATTAGGGCAGCAAGATGCCAGAATCCTCCAGGGTAAAATAAAGTGAAAAAAAGGTGAATGAAGAGATTAACTATTTCAGAGAGAATGTTAGTTGCAATAGTATCATTACAAATAAGAGATAAAAAACTAGATTTACAGAAGTTGCTTTGTCTACAGATATATTTTAAAAGCTTAGAAACTTTTATCAGTAAGAGAAGACAAGAAGGTAAACGCATTTTCTTTTGGAGATGGCACACTTTGCTAGAATAATATTATTCTTTTAGGTGAATAAAAATTAACTAGTTGTAGGAGAAAGAGATCTTTTCCATTTCTGAAGGCGCTCAATAACAGGTGTCATTAAAATGATTGTTCGCATTAATATGTAGACCCGAATAAGGAAAAATTTTGCTCATCTTACACAGTTATGTTATGGCAACTAGGCATCATTTCATTGACCAGCGAGGAAATAAACTCCAGGATGTACAGGATGAAGAGGGAAAATGCATTCAAATCAACCCATATTAAGTCCAGAATTTTGTTTCAGAAACGCGTTTCGTATTCGTACTCACTAGAATATTGCAAGTATTTTCCAATTACTTTTCCAAAACTCATTACTTGAGTTTCAGTATTTATATAGGCACACACTTCACCCTTCAAACGGAAATTGTAAAATAAGTTGTAAGTAAACAGATAAAGCGTTGGGAGAATAAATTCCTGGATTCCAGATTCAAGTTTGCAATGTTAAAGAAGCATCTCTTAAGCCTAACCTCATACGCATTTAAATCTCAAGGACACAAAACCCATGGACAGCAAGGCAACCTATGATAAGCTCATTCTCACCTATTCTCATCTTTCTCTTTTCTAAAATGAACCGTTCGATTTGTACCGCTCTCTGCCATGTCAGGAAAATTGGCTGTGAGTATTGGAGTGGCAAAAGCTCGTTCCCAATAACTTTCACATTTTCTATTTTCAATTCAACGGGATGTGCGCTGACTTCCTTTGTTTCCTTTCTGATAAAAATAATACAAAATTCGACCTTTCGTCAATATTATAAAAAATGTTATAGGGGAGGACTTTTAATAAAGCTTCCTGTTTTTGTTTATTTCACTCTCTATGTTTTTCTATTCAGTGTTAGAAGACGATGATATTCCAGTCGACGTTAAAGATATAGCGCTTTGATGTTCTGACATATTTGCCCTATAGCTCTCACATGCATTTTAGCTAAAACCCTTTAAATTATTATAAACACTCTTTCCTTGATCATCTGGAATCTTCTACCTTTTACCAACTATCATATGGCTTTCGACACTATAGGCAACTGTGATGTATTATATCTTTCTAATTTTACTTTTTGATTATTTGGGCTATGAAATGTTGTGTGGACAAGTACTTGACTATCCAAGATTTTGACCGGAGTAGCATGCAATACTATATCTTTATATATTATTAATATAATTTATTAAATATTATATATATTATATATAAATATATATATATATATATATTATATATATATTTATATAGTATTTATAATATATTATACTATATATATATATTGCATATATATATATTAGCTATAGAATCTTTAAGTGAAAGTTTGAATCTTTATGAATAGGTTTTGAATATAACAATGAGTGAAGATATTTAGTTGTACGGTTTTTTTTACCTTCGCAGGTTGGTACAGGGGAAAATCTAGCCATAAATTGCAATTTCCAGAATTTGGAAAAAGTAACGCCACTCCACAATGCTTTTTCAGTTTTGATGGACCCGATCCAGGCATCAGTGGCAAAATGCGCTGCCATCATATATCCAGATGATGCTGAATATAGTGTAGCTGAGGACAGAACCATAATTTCAACAACCAGAAGACATCAATGACTTGGTCGAGATCTTGGCCTACAAGTCCATTGCCGAAGCTTTCTGACGTCGAGACTCGAGCAGTGGAGTTTGTTACATGAAATAGTAAAGTGTAAGTATTTGTTGCATTGTCTATAATACCAAAGCAATGCCATCTAAGTATTAAGAATTAAAAAAAAAAAGCTTCAAATAATTTTGAAAGGCTATTTGTTTTACGTAACATACAAAAAAATTATAAAATTATAAATTATAAAATTATAAATTATAAAAATTAATATTGCCGCTGTGAAAGTATATATACTATATATATATTGTATATAATAATATATATAGTATTTATTATTATATATAGTATACTATATTATATATATATAGTATATATAATATATATATATATATAATATATATATATTATTATTTGGAACATCAGTCGCGCTGTTAGTTATTGGTTAACGAGCAACGTCAATCCATCTAGTTAGGTAATCGGTTTACGGCCAACGTAGAACCACAGTTGGTTGTAGGTTTACGTATCGTCTCTCTATAGTTAGATCTCGATTTTAGACCCTGTAGTCAGTAATGATAAATTTGTAACTTACACGAGTAAGATCTGCGTACTTAACAAATCTTGTCTTACTGAAGCTAGCTGAAACCTAACCGAGACCTACTTTATGATCGACGATGCCGTAACGTAGAACAAAACTAGATGGCAATGACGCTCCCAACAAAAAATTTTAATTATATATTTATATATATATATATATATACTATATATTATATTAATATTTATATATATAATATATATTATATATAGTATATATATTATTATTATATATATATTTTATATAATTATAATAATATATATATTATTTGGTGCGTGTCAATTTCAGCTCAAACAAGCCTTTCAAAGACATTCTTACTTACTATTTTTATTTTATTGTGCAATACATATTAATAACAAAAAGTTTAAACAAACAAAAAAAATAATAAACAGAATTCGGCAATTCAACAGTTTAGTTCAAGATTAAAACTTAATTCTTTATGAGTTTGGATATACACTGAAAAGGAAGAATTTTATGAAATTCTTTTGCGTGTTCATTTCTTCTGTCTCTTTTCCTTATTAACAATACCATGGAGCGAAACCTTGGAAGATTTTCTCAAAGACTCAGTATGGTTAGAATTTCATAATTAAAGAATGATCAATTATCATTTATTGGAATTTTTTAACTTAAAGTTTCTTATTTGGGCAAAATTTTATAAAATATTATCATTATTATTATTATTTTATATATTTATTATTATTATTATATATTTCTTATATTATTATTATTATTTTATTCATTATTATTATTATCTGATTACAATGAGCACTTTGTAAGGTGTGCAAATAACGTTTGAGGTACAAGGTCTAGATATCTATTGAACCTTGTTTACCAAACTACGAGTCGCGCTTTTTCTTTGTTTATATCATAGACTCAGAGGTTAAAGTTGTTTTAAGGCTAAAGAAAAAAAAATGTGATGTTCATTCTATCCCAAACCACATCCTTCAATTCATTTTTGACATGATATCAGCCCCTTTAAAACACTTATTCAAAGAATCATTGATGAGAGGAATTTTTCCATATGTCCTCAAACTAGTAAATGGTATCCCTATACCTAAGTGAGGTATGCTCCCTACACAAACTAAAGACCAATGGCTATTACATAGACGGTTAGTAAAATTTTTGAGAAAATAATATTCAAACAATTAATGGAATACTTTAACTCAAATAATATTCTCAGCGATTCAATTTTTGTTTTTAAAATAGGATGTTCAACATCAGATGTTCTCAATTGTTAAACCGAAAAATATACAAAAAACATAGAAATGTAGGAATCTTCCCTGCGATTATTGTAGACTAACAAAAGCTTTAATATAATGATCAGGTTTCATGAATACATGTAAAATGAAACAAATGAGCATTGAGACAAACTTGCAATGGTTTTAAAGCTACTTAAGGAAGATCTCAATATAATAAGAAAGATACATTCAAGCACACCTGAAGCAACAACCGAAGTACCCCAGGGCTCAATACTTTGAGTGTTTCTGTTAACCCGTTTACACAATACGCTAAAATCTTATTCAACTCACATGGTATATTTTTACCTCTCACTGGGATATTTCAAGTGTAGTTTGGTGAGAAAATTCAAGATCTCTTCACGAAAGCAGTAGAACACGTAACCGAAATAACAATAATATATGCGAAAAAATTACCACATTTAAAAACTCAATGTTATATATTTGCAAAAATCGCTAGACGGAATTACAGTATCAAAATTATAAAGTTGAAATACATGGGCTTTAAATGCTTAATATTTGATAATATTTATCGATTGAGGAAAGTGACTTGGGAAAAATTAAACCTATGAGCAGTGTCCAGAACTTGTACGTGCTTAATAAATAAAATATATCTTTCTCTTTTCATCTTAAAAAATTTCCCATGCTAAAAAGTGATCACATAGCCCATATAGTAATAGTTTATACATGCACACGATTTTACATTTCAATCTTAGCCATTTTAATTAACAATTCAAATGAATACTAATACTTGTTTTAAGGTCTATAATTACAGTAAAAGTCATTTATTATTATTTCACTCAACCTCTTTCATTGTGGTTAATTATTACGATTACCATACATTATTAAAGTCAACATTGCAACATTCTATCATAGACAGGTAATTATATAATTTTATTTTTATTATTATTATTATTATTATATTATTATTATTATTATTATTATTATTATTATTATTATTTATATTTTATTATTATTATTATTATTATATATTATTCAATTATTATTATTATTATTATTATTATTATCTTTTATTATTATTATTACAGCTATTATTAATTTTTTTACTATTGTTAAAATCAATAAGCACGGATAACGTTTTGAACTGTATTCATTATTATTATATTTTATAATAATTATTAATTAATTGCTTCAATAACTTTTAATTTATAATAATTTTATTATAATAATAATATTATATAAATACTGTGTATTCTTAAGCCAATTGCTAAATTTTATTAAACGGATTATAATCTGCGGGCTCACATGACACAACTTTGTTGAAATAGTATTCCTCTTCAGATGGTTATGTTTATAGTAATGTTTCTCCTTCCTTTATATCTATTATTATCGCTTATATAAACTATATTCAAACTCAATAAATGAAGATTTCTTTCTAAATAAAATATTGAAAAAGAACAGAAATTGTAAAGCTAAAGTTGGTTGTAACAATCAAAGTAAAGGTCAAGTTAAAAATATCTACACTGTTTCATTCTCCTCAATTTGCTGCATTGTTTCAGTAGATTCTTACCTAACTTTAAAATAATTGGGAAAAATAGTTTTCTCTTTAAATCAAAATTTCCTCTCACTTTCTTCTCCCCAGCCAGCCTCAGCTCAGCCTCAGCTCAGCTCAACCTCACAGCTCAGCCTCAGACTCAGACTCAGCCTTTCAGCTCTTTTGTCTTTAAACTTCCTTCCAATTATTTTCCTCTTATTTCATGCCTTAAATTCTCTTCTATGATACCTCAACTCTTTGATAATCAAATTTATATTTTTGAAAGTTTATTAAAAACAAATTATTTTCTTTCAAACTCCTCTTATTCCGTAATCTCTAATTAACCTCTTCTTC
The DNA here is from genome assembly GCA_015478945.1 of Trachelipus rathkii. Lineage (NCBI taxonomy): Eukaryota > Metazoa > Arthropoda > Malacostraca > Isopoda > Trachelipodidae > Trachelipus > Trachelipus rathkii. The sequence continues at coordinate 11,317 of JABUQX010019768.1, forward strand.
CTTTCCGCTAACACCACATTGCCTCACATTCGTATATATTGATTCTACATCAGCTTAATACCTTCATCTAAACTTATTCAAGTTTTAAATGTTTTGACTTATTTGTCTATTTGTGAGGTTAAATGCAGCCTTTATATTTTGTACACCAGATGATTAATATATATATTATATATATATATATTATTAATATATATTATATATATCTCTTATATATATATATATATATATTTATATATATATATATATATATATATATATATTATATATATATATATAAGTATATAAATAGTATATATATAGATATATATATATATATATATATATATATATATATATATATATATATATATATATTATATATATATATATACTATATATATATATATATATAATATATACTTTATAATATATATATATATATATATATATAGTCTGGTGGTAAAAGACTTGCATTGACTTGAGGGCTTGGGGTTGGAAACTCACAAGGAGAGATCAATAATACTATATATATCATATATTATTTATTATATATATATATAATATATATTAATAGTATTATTATTAATATTATATATATATATATTATACTATATATATAATATATATATTATATATTTTATATTTATATATATTAATATAATATATATTATATATATATTATATATTATAATTGTTATATATATATATATATTATATATATGCTATTTATATCACTGGGTTATCGTCGTTTCTTTGGAAATGCTTTTAGCTTACAAGTAATTACGAAGAGAAACTTATTTTCTTGCCGTAATTGTTTCCACTAATATCTAATATTATACCTATATATATATATATTAATATATATATTATCTATATATAATATATAATATATATATACTTATAATATATATATATATATATGCATATTATATATATATATATATATATATATATATATATATATATATATATATAATATATATATATATATATCTATATATATATAATTATATTATATATATTAATATATATATATATTATATTATACTATATATATATATTATATTACGGAAGGAGTTGTAAAGTGTTCTCCGCAGGATTCGAACCGAAGGCTTTGCGAACGAGAAAAATACCCATCGCCTTAACTTCAGTGGTGCAAATGGTTAGGCGTGATTCTTCGTTCTCGTCGCATATGCGTCGGTTCGACATCCACAGGTGACAGATCTTCCATTCCCTAAATCGTCTATGTTGTAATCAACTGAAGTTAGTGCAAATATATTATAGATTATATATAATTAATATATATATTGTATATATATAATATATCATAATAATATAATAGTTATACTATATACTATATCTATATATATATATATTAATCGATATCTGCACGATAACAAATAAGACAAACATTTTTATAGCCTCATTAAGAGTCTCGCTTTGTAAGATTATTCATAAATGAAAGCGTTGTTGTAACTCCTCACAAAGTTTGCATATTTGATTCTCGGTTGCAGTAATAAGTTCAACCCAATGAGGCTATTTTTCATCTTCAGTGACTCGAATTTTTTACATATAGGAGATGCATGGTTGTTAAATTCCTATTTGTGGAATCAAAATTTCTTATCTGCAGCTTGTACGTTGGCTTGGGAACTTGTTCCTCCACAGCAGCTTCGGTTCGGGATCCTGGACAAGAACAGATAGTTCCCAACTAATTAGCTACCATCGTGCTAAATCATAAACCAAGGAATGTACGTGAGACTTTTGATAACCTAATTTTAACACTTAGCAAGGTCTTTTTTCATTCTCTTCTTAATTACTTCTAATCTTAATAATTTAAGTACAAGAGATACTTTTACATTTATGAAATATGTTGCTTTACATTCAAATACACACGATGGCGAACCGATCATTTCAAAATAGATAAAGAAAAAAAGAACCTTTCGGTCAAAATTTCCTATTAAAAATTATTGATCATTCGTAGCAAATGCTTCACCATCGTTTACCTCCTTTACTTTGAAGGCATGCACAAATATCAATTTCTTAATAATATATAATAATAATAATATATTATAATTTAATAATATAATAATAATATAAATAATAATATAATTATATATAATAATATATAATAATAAATAATAATACTATAATATATAATAATAATATAATAATCCCATTAGTATATTCTGTCTAATATTTTAATTAACTATTATCTGAATCTTCTGATCATTCCATATTTATCTGAGAAATAAGTTTTAGACTATATATTATATATGTTTATCGTCCAGTTTACATACTTAAGAGCTGTTGAAGTTATTGTATGCCACCGTACTTTTATATGAGTTTATTTTGAATACCAGCTTAATATCTAAACAATATATTTTTATAATATATATATATATTATACTATATGATATATATATATATATTATTATTATATATATATATACTATAATATATTATTAATATTATATTTATATAATATTATTATATATTATATATATAAATATATTATATATATATATATATATATAATTATATATAATATAATATATATTATTACTATACTATTATTACTATTATTTATATATATATATATATCTATTTATATTAAATATAATATATATTGATATATATATATTATATATTATATATATATATATTTATATATATATATATACTATAATATATATATAATATATATATTAATATATATATATATATTATATAATAGTATATAATATATATATATATAATATATATATATATTATACTAATATATTATTATATATTATATAATATATTATATATATATTGTATAGGGTTAGAAACTTACAAAGTTAACAAGTAAAAGTTTAATTTACCTCAGTAAGGAGTTTTATACATCGGTCATTAATTGTTGCAAGGATGATAGAACAAAATTGTCTTAGGATATTACTGAATGCGGGAAAAGTTGACGAGTAGTTTTTGGGTATCATCAAATGATAATTTTGATGAGATCCGTGGAGACGCGTAATTTAGCTGTAAATATGTAACAAAAATTATACAAAGTTTACATCGTAAGAAAATTTTACGTAAAGTTTTGTAGGCAGATATTTATATTGATGTTTTATAATTGATTAATTCTTGTAGGCGCATCGTGGGACGGTTGTGAGTTGCTAGAACTTACTGGAAATGACTTATGATGGCTCTAGTAGGAGTCGGAACTTTGACACGCGGCAGCAGATGGAGAGAGATCAAGCGGATAGTCGGCCGTCTCTGCCAGGAGACTCAATGCTCGTACGGGAAAAGTGACAGTTATGAATCCTGGTGGACAGTTGACGGCGCCTTTTCTCCCGAAAGATGTTCTTGGCGGAGTTTTCCTTTGCTCGGAAACGCTAGACTTAATATAGAATGGTAATATGCTGGTAATATTGTAAAAGTGTTTATTGTACTGTATTTTAAGCGATTGATTTTAGAACTAGAGTTATGTTGTAGCGCTGTTAAATGTTAACTGGAAGTCTTTAACTTTAAAAATGACTTAAACTTTTGTTGTTCCATGGTAGTCTTTATTTAGACCTCGTACATAAAAATATTGGAAGTGGAAAGATACCCTATAAGCACATTATTAAATATATATATAATATTATTATATTTATATATATTATTATATATATATATATATTTTATACTTATTATATATAATTAATCATATATTTATTATATATATATATCTATATATATGTTAGAGGATTAATCGTCATTTTATATGAAATGACTTTCCATTTAATTTGTTACTGGAATACTTAAACGGATTTTATAATACGTTTTATATCAATACAATTATAAATTTCATAAAAACATTTACTTTGCACCCCTTAAACCAATGAAACATTAAAAATCGCATTACAAAGTACACGACATATATATATTTATATATATATATATTACTCTCATATATTATATATTTTACTCATATATATATTTTATATATTATATATATAATTATATAATATATATATATATATATATATAGATAATATATTTATATATATATACATTAAATATAAATATATATATATATTATTATATATATATTATATAGTATATTATTATATATTATATATATATAATATATATTATATATAATATATATTTTATATATAACTATATATATATGGTCTATCCATTTTTCCATAGCTGTGGCCGCTCGATAATTTTTTGAAACCTTTTTTATATTTTGCTTGCGGTTAATGTGTATCCCTGAAGTTCAAACCACCCCCTCCTCATTTTGTGATTTACTCTGGTTGTAACAGGCGTGAGCCAAAAATGTTTGACCAGTTGGACAAAATTTATACTTAATAGAGGTACATTTTAAGTTCATATCTCCAATATTTTTGGTTAAAATTTCTTTATTCTAAAACCAAAAATTTTTCCTGAGGGTTGTTAGGGTACTTAAGTTAATTTGCCTTTCCTTGTTTTTTTTGGGAAAATAATATTTCAACATGAAAATGAATCCGAAAATTTGTGTTAAAAATCGAAGATTCCATTTTCGTGGGTGCATTATTAAAAGAAGGAAATATTTTAACGATATAAAATTTTTGATACATACTAAAGTAAGGTTTAACTTAAATCTTATTTGAAGTTTGTAATATTTTTAAAAAATTTCAGGACTCTCATAACAATTTTCGAAATCCGTACTTTGAACCTTATTCTCTGATGGGTAAGTGCTAATCGTGAAATTTTCAACACATTTACTACTACATAGATGTCCTTCCACTCATATTGGATTGTAGTTGCTTGTTTTAGGAAATACAGCTCATTTCAAAAATCCAAAAAAAAATTTTTTAAGTTGTTTTATGATAGTTATTATTATAGTTATTATAGTCAACAATACATAGCAAATGAAAATAGTGTGGCATCAAAGAGAAATGAAAACAATGTTAAAAAATTTAATTTTAGGTTAATTACAAGAATGTACCATTATATCTACTGTAAATGACAAATTAAACTCAATAACTTAAAAAAGTTGATATATATATATATATATATTATATATATTATTATGTATTATATATATATAATTTATTACTTATTAATAAATATTTATATATATATATTATCC
>JABUQX010019769.1:0-42500 GCA_015478945.1 Trachelipus rathkii
GATATTTTGAGCTACGCTCTCGCATATATAATATATATATATATAATATATTATATGTATATATATTATTATATATATATAATATAAATATGATATACAATAATATATAATATAATATGATATTACAAACGATTTTACCAAGGCAATTTAACATGATGATGATTGTTTGACATATGAACCCTCCAGAACTAGAAAACGATTATATGAGGTTAGGCTCCTTTTAAAATATATACTATATATATATATAGTATTATATATATATATATTAATATATATATATATACGGGTATTATAGTAATTATATACTATATATATATATTAAATATATATAAATATATAATAGATATATTAAGTAATATATATATATATATATAAATAAACTACGTATATATAAATATATATATAATATAATATATATACCGTATAATATATAATATATATATATAATAGTATATATATATATATATATATATTTAATATATATTATATAATATATATTAATATATATATATATATATTATACCGGTATATGTTGAGAATAGGATCTAATATATGATACGGTTGTTCAACTAAATCTAATTCCGTAATAGAGTTTCGATAGAAGGAGTAAAGTTGAGATAGCTATATTTACAAACCAAAATTTATAACCAGTTCAACCAAGCAGTTTTCATGACAATCTCAGATTTCCGAAATTTTGTATATATTTGTAAAGCTCAATGAGAGAGTTCAATGGTTATTTGTTCTCCAGCTTGTAGTTCATTCGGATTGCAGAGTTATGCCTCCTAAAGTTATCAAAATGTGCATTTTTGCAAACAGTGAAATAGGTAACATTCCAATATCTCCGAACCTATAGCATCCTACAGACGTTCCTGTCTTGCACAGTTTTGAAGCTCTAAAGTTGGGCAACAACATTTACTCTATGTTACTCAAGGAGGTAAAAAAAAAGTTGACCTTTCATTGACCTTGAAAAGGTCAAATATCGTATAAACCAATTTTTTTGTAACAATTTAATCATTGGTATATATGTAACTTCACTTATAAAAGTAAAATGTTTGGAATTATGTAGGGAGGAAAAAAAAGAATTTTTGTCAAAAGACAAATATTATGTAATTAAGGAAATTTTAGAGAACTGCAAATTTGTTTGTGATCATTTGTTTCATACATATATATATATACTATAATATATATATATATATATGACTGTATATATATTATATCATATTAATAATATATATATATATATATATTATATATAATATATAATACTATATATACTATATAATTGGTTACCATAAACGGAAAACCACCTCATTTTGTTAGATAAAAAAACCCACTCTGTATCTCGGTAAAATATGATGTCTAGAGGAAAAAATTTGGTGTACCTATTACACTTCTTACTTTTTGAGTGAAAAATTTTATAATAGGTGCTAATCGATTTTTTTCGATTTTTTTTTTAAAGTGTGATAAAATATCTAATATGTATTTACTATATTTACCTTTGACTTATGTAACAAAATCTTATGATGGTTTACTAATTTACTAAAGAAAATTTACGATTTTTATAATTTTTAATAGTGTTAGGTTCACTTATATAAATTATGTACTAATTCTGTTATTTTGTTTCTACAGCAGTTAAACCATGATACATTTTCTGTCCATGCACACGTCTTTACTTCTGAATTTCATTATTAATCCTTAAGCATGACTTTGTTAGTAGTTGGAGCTTCAGTAGCCTCTCTCTTTTGGAATGAAAGAAGACCAAAAAAGTATACAACTTTATTATATTGGATTGTATCACAATAATTCTAGTCGCACTGTTGTGACTATATAATGAGAAGTAAAGATTTTTGTTTTTGTTCTACATAAAAAAAAAAATACTTATATCCTATGTATCCGTTATATAAATTAAAGTGACTTGCAGATTTCTTAAAGGAAAATTTTAGTTGTAATTCGCAAACTCGTCCCAGTTTAAGTAAACTCCTTCTAATAAAAGTGTGGGAGGGGCTTGAGTTTGGTGGGGGAGGCTGTGAAGGAGAGTTTCTCCTTGTTTTTTTTATTTTTTTTAAATTTTCAATTTAAAAGCTTAAGGTAAAGTGGTAAGTTTGAAAGTAAAATATTCAAATCTTAAATATAAATTAATTTGATGCTACTATAGTTTCGTCTGTTTCAGAGAAATACATTTATGATATATAGTAGGTATTGAATTATGTTTTATAAGTTTTTTGATTATGATAATATGATGATGTTATGAGACAAATTGGAAGGAATCTAATCGTGTCATCCGTATAATTAATCTATTAAGAAACCTGAAATATTGTGGTGGAAAAACGATAACAACGGGAATATTCAGGTAATTAATCAAAGATAAATCTAAAATAATAAAATAATTTTATTTGATTAGTATAAAACGCCAAATAAAGTAAATAAAGAATAAGAATTTAATTATAAATGAATAATGTATAAATATAAATGTCTTCAAATAATATTCTGAAAGTAGAAAAGTAATTAAATGTATATTCACAGTTGTTGTCTTTCTGTCAAAAAAAATAAAAAATAAGAGTTACCAAAGACGGTAATCAGATAACTTACCTCAAAAGAATTTAGGAAAAGCTTAAGAAAACCCCATCCAAATTGCGGAAGTTATCGGCTGGGGTGAGTAAAAAAATATTATGACAAACTGTTCTGTAATAGAAGTAAAATTAGGGTTCAGTAAAACTTTTATATAGGTTTCATTCTTAGGTTTAAAAGTTTACTGAAAAACGTCCATGGCCAATATAGAAGCTTTGCTCTGAAAACAGAAATGAGATAAGTATTATGCCAAAGATTAATAAATAGTTAGAAGAAATAAAGTACAAATAAAAACTATGACAAATAAATAACATAAAAGAAATGTCTAATGTATAAAATATATTAATATACTAACCTACTAATGATTATTTACTGTGCTTTGACTACTTTTGTGTTGTAAATTCCTGGTCACCTGGTTGTGGCTAAAGATTGATTATTAAGTAATAAAGACTGAGTTTAATGTACTTACACTAAATAAGATTCCTTCTTGTTAGGAACAAAGAAAAGTCACACGGTTGTGACTTAGAATATATATAGTTAGTTTCATTCAAATGGTTGTGGCTATTCTATTTGGTTAATTAATTTCTGTTTTGTCTAGTCTTATATCCAATAATTGTTTGTTTTGAACCAGTCACCTAGTTGTGACTAAGTAAGCTTTCAATTAGTTTAATACTTTCTTACTGCTAGTTGTCTTTATATGAGGCATATTGTAGTGCCTTAAATGCCCTTTGTACACAAAGTTTCTTACGAACCATTGTTGGATCGGTTCTGTAATTACTTCTCTGATTAAAAACTATTTTACAAACTTCTTTTCTTCTCCTCTTTGTACATTTTTTTACATTTTTGAAACATCTCTACGAAAGTGATTAATATAGAACCCAATCACAACCTTTCAAGCAATCTCAGTGATCAGGCCTTCAGGTCCTCAAAGACATTTGTGACGTGGAGTAGGAAAAATTCCTGATGCTTCATATATTTGGAACGACCTGTTGAAATATGTTCCTCAAGTTAAATCTATCCGAGGTAAATATCTTAGTGTTCGTAAAATTTAAGGTTCTATTTCATTACATTTTATTTCATTTTTCTCTTATTTTCATCTAAAAGGAAAGGAAAGAAAAGGAGGGTAACTCTACAAACTGGGGTTCTTAAAAGATTTTTTCGTAAGATTCTTACCCAGCTTGTTACCCTCCGTTACATATACACAAATATTATTTGGCGCCAAACAGGGACCAGAAAAGGTTCCTGTTCACTGCATTGCGGCGGGTTGTGACGGTTCACATCCATTACAATACAACGGATTGCACTTCGTTTCGTGTTTTCTCGATCAATAATTCCAATTTACAAAAAACAAATCTCAAATCACATAACACGTAAAGGATGGCTGAAGCACCTGAACGTAAAGTTACAGTCAGGCGTAAGTCTGATTCAGAATTTCAAATAGGACCCTTAAATGAGAGAACGAGTATGGAAAATTTCCAATCGTATGAAAGGGATATGAAAAATTTGTTACGTGCATCGGGTGAAAGTGAGAGTGAAACAAACCCACACATACATATCGAGTCAGTAGCCCGGAGAAAAGAAACTCTAACTCCCATACCCATATTTAATGAATTAAATGAGAAATTAGTAAAATAAAAGGAGAGGGTAAATGCTTTACTAGCAATACAAGATCAGGGGACTGAATATAAATCGGAAATACCTCACTCACGAAAAACAAAACAAACCCGAATGCATGAATTGAATGACTGGTCATGTGAGTGATTCTGAGAGTCATGTGGGAGATCCACATCTTAATACATAACGACCATATTACAAGCATACTATGAATGAAGAGAATTTTAGTGAATCTAAATCACATAGACCGTTTACGTTAGGAAATGAAAGAAATAGACATAGGGATAATAGATTACAAAAATGTAAAACACCTGGGAATAAAGTATTCAATAAAGATAGAGAGTACATGGATAGTATAGTTGATGATCAACAGAGGGAATCAGAAAGCCTACGTTATGCACAAAATAGGGAACAAAGATATGAAGGCTTAAAACAACCTTCAATGAGACCGGTAAGACAGTCAAACTACTAACTGATATAAAGGGAAAGTCAGGAAGAAAGTACTGATCTGAGTTATGAGAACAGACATCGCCTTTCGTTATTGAAAGAAGCTATTATACTATTGGCTCAGTTGTTGAAGAATTCATAAAAGTTAAAGGTATTTGAGCCTGGGAAATACCGGTATGAAACGGAGCAGGACTTAATAACGTTATTTAAAAGGTTTTAAAGCCTACTGTGAGCTTAACTACCCTAACGCTTTCTATCAATGGCTTAGGTTATTGGGTAGGCAGTTGGAAGGTCATTTCCTCAAATTGTTTCGCCTTTTGACAAAAGATGACCGTGATTATTTCTCAGTATGGAATACATTGATTGCATGGTTTGAGGACGAAGAAAAACGGATAAAGGAAGACCGAATGCAGGCTTATCATTCAGCACGTCGACATCGGAACGAGAGTATCCGCATGTCCGCCTTAAGATTGGAACGATTGACAAGAAGGGCGTATAGAGGCATAGATATGAAGGAGCATGATTTGCTCCGGACTGCATTCCTGTGCAGTTTACCTCCCGAAATCGAAAGTGTTGCAAAGACACAATACATCAAAATGCAAGACCTAGACGGTGATCGCCGAATTTCTTGGGAAAAGACGGTGAGTTTTGCGGACTCCTTGGAGAAAAAGGAGGATGTATACCAAAGTCAAGCTTTACCATCACATCGACAAGTAAAGAGAACAGAAAAAACGAGTAGATTTAAATGAATCTACCGAATCTGTTATTAGGATAGACATTGCATATCCTAGCTGGACAGAGGTGTTACAAGATAAAGAACATACCAAGCAACGATTGCGAGAACAGGATGAATATCATACTTCCGCAACAACGAGCCGTGGTTCTCCCGACAAGAATCGGGGTAAGCGGATTTACCGACGAAGTAACCCAATGGATAGTAACAAAACAAATTCCCCTGGAAATGTCCGTGCGAATTATGACGACCGCCGCACCAAGATTTGTAATTATTGTGAAAAAAATAGGACATAACATGGAAGAATGTTATCTGTATCTGGGAATTTGTAATTTTTGTAAGAAGGAGGGGCACATACGGGCTGAATGTAGATCTTACAGACCACCTCCAGCCACTCCTCGAAACTCTAGGAGTGACTTGCCCATTTTGTAATGGTCCTCATCCGGGGATTAAATGTCCGAACCAAACACCCCCCAAACGAAATAATGACCAACCGGAAAGATTGTTTCGAGAACATACTACTGGAGAGGTAAAGAAAGTGAATGTTAGAAAGTCATCATGGGAAAGAGACGTTTCACCACCACCTAGAGGGGATGAATACTCACTTGCACTTCGTCAAAGATTGGACCCGTGAGAAAACTGCCAAAAGTCGCACTTGGAGGGTCTTTGTCGTGGTACAGACAAAACCAAAAGGTCGGTAAACTACTAAGCTCCACGGAGGTGAGTCGACCAGAGGAGAGTTTTGCTGTTCCTGACTCAAATATCACTCATGTTGAGGCCAAAAAATTTGATGAGAAGTTTCTCTTGAACCCTCTAAAAATGGAATCGCAATTATTGAAAAACCCTTCGCCGGAACTGGAAGCAAATTTACAAATTATACAAGTTAATACCAGTTGTTGTACCACAGCTGACCCTTTAATTATATCTGTGTCCTTGGAACCACACTGTACCTCTACTAATGGGTGTATGGTGGACAGCGGGGCTGGGGTCAGTCTGATGAGTACCGATGTTATCGAGAATTATTTAAAAGATGTTATAGTAAGATCTTCGGAAATTGGGATTAAGGCTATTTGTTGGCTAACAAAAGATAATGAAGTGCCAGTGAATTCATACATTGAAATACATATATTTTTTCCCCGACAGTACATTTACAGCGAAGCCTGTGATATTTTTGGATATTCCTGGGGAATTAATGCCAGCGAGCATGGTATTGGGGGCTTCGGTCCTTAGCTAAAATGAATTACTCCCAGATTTATCAGTCAGAAGATTAGGAAAGCAAATTAAAACGATAGCTAAGGATGAGAGTCGGAGGATCCCATTTTATAGTTGTGTGAAGTGAATGTACATTCAATTAGTATACCTCCATTTTGATGAATAATGATGAAAGTAAATTGTTCATCACAGGAGTTATTATCGCTGGTAGGATTCCAGAGCCATATGGTGAGTACTGTTACTCCCATATCTGGGGTATTGGATATAAAGTCTCAGAATCAGGTAGCCGTTTTTAACACTTAACAAAAAATCAATACATCAGAAAGTGTACGGTGGTGGGACAATGTACACCCCTAGAAATAGAAGAAAATTTTCAAATTCAGGCCTGTAACATCCACCCGCGCATGATACTGACGCTCAGTTGGGGGAGGAATGGACTCCAGAGAATATCAGGGACGAGTTCTGTTTCAACGATATCCCCATAAATGATCAACAAAAACAAAGGCTTATTGAAGTGTTACTGAACCATAAATTGGCATTAAGTTTTGGTGACCACGACGTGGGAGTGGCCACAAATATTTCGCATTCTATTGAATTACAAAATGAACGCCCTGTACGCTTACCTGTACGTCGATTTCAGGGGCCTTTGGCCCAGGAGACTGAGAACCAATGTAAGGAATTATTGGACCAGAAAATCATTAGACCTAGTTGGTCTCCATATTCCGCACCGGTTGTACCCGTAAGGAAGCCTGATGGGAAGTTACGTCTGTGTATCGATTATCGGAAATTGAAAGTAAAAACAAACTCATTCCCACTTCCTAATTTGACAGATATGATATATATGTATGGTAACAAATACTTTACTACTATCGATCTTGTCCGAGGTTATTACCAGGTCTCTATGGATCCTGATAGAGTGGAAAACACCGCTTTTTCTACTCCTTTCGCGCAGTATGAGTATCTGAAAATGCTGTTTGGAGTGAAGAATGGTCCGGCCATGTTCCAACGTGGAATGATGCTGGCTTTGGCTGGGTTATCCTGGTCAAAGGTCATGGTTTACCTCGATGATATCGTACTAGGTAAAACGGTTGAAGAACAACACCTTGACACGCTGGTCTTGGTTTTAAAAGCCCTGGAGGAAAACGGCTACAAATTGAAACCACATACGACTAGATTATGTTGTACAGATGTGGAATTTTTGGGGCACCAGGTTTCAAAAATTGGAATACTTCCCCTGGAGAAAAACAGAAGAGGCGTGTTGGGTTTCCCCGTCCCAACTATGGTCAAACATCTTCAACAATTTTTGGGCATGATAAATTTCTACAGATGTTACATCCCCAATTGTTCCCAAATAAGTAAGCCTCTTTCTTGTCAAACTGGGGGCAAAACCCTACACTAGACACCTGAATGCCAACAAGCATTCAAGGACCTTAAACAAGCGCTGACGAATCCTAAACTTTTGGGGTTCCCGGATTATAGTCCCATGGTACCACCAATGGAACTATATGTGGACGCCTCCAATATTGGTACGGAAGCCTGTTCATCACAAATACAAAGGGAAAGGAAACCCATCGCTTTTATCTCGATGATATTCAGTGGAGCACAGCGTAATTATAGTGTCCTTGACAAAGAATAAACAGCCTTATGGTGGGCAGTAAAGTCCCTTCGACCTTTCTTACGTGGGGTGAAATTCATAATTTATACAGACCATATGCCACTCATCTACTTACAGAACATAAGTTTAATTGACGGCAGACTGGCACGAACAATATTAGAACCATCATATCACGGGCTCCACGAACATTGTCGCGGATGCGTTGTCCCGATCTCCTGTGATTGAAGAAGTAGGAGAACAAGGAGTAGATAATGCCAGTACCGGATTAAATTTATATCTTCTGGAAATTTTCAGATTGAGATCGCTGGGGGGGGGGACGCATTGCACAAGTGTTTTTCCTGGTTTTTATATGGATCAATTAACAGAATCTTGAATTACGTGATAATCTCATAACGGAGATTCAAAAACATCCACAAAAATATCAGCTACAGGGTAAACAAATAAAACAACTTAGGTTATTACCAATTTCCGGGCAACTTCCAATCCCCGAAGTAATTACGGCCTTCACGGTAATGTTTAAAACACCAGTCCATGTTTATTATAACGGTGACAAACCCATCATCCATGGTAGTAAATTTAATGACGAGGCTTGTTGTGTAAGGTGCTTGGGAGGCATCCATTATAACCTCCTCATGTCAACTACAGTAAATTCATTGAACAAAGTGTTTTGTTCAATATTCTGGAAAATAATACACCAATGCATACAATATCTATAATATAATAAAAGTAATACAACAAACAAACTTTTGTTTCTTCTAATGTCTATTGGACAAATATCTTGAGCTTCTCAAACATTAACATCTTGGTTTATTTTTTTTTTTTTAAATGTTCTATGTAAACTACACAATTAATACCAAATTGATTCGAATTACTTATTTCCACTTATTTCTAAAAAGTTTGATATGGGGAAGACTGTACTTCCTTACCCTCCGGAATTGCTCTGAAATAGATTGTAAAACAATGGAAATTAGTTAAATATTCAATAAAGATGACATAAAAATACAATAAATGAGAAAAAAAAGTAAATCAATAATTAAAGTAACAATGTTCTAACAACTTATAGTCTATACTTACAAATTTAACGGCAGTGGTTAGTGGAAGACTCGCAGTTAACTGCTGTATTGAATGAGTATTTCATGTCACCCTGTATAGTTACATTATGCTAATAACCCTGAAACCAATAGTGTGATAAAAATATTCTAATAGTATTTACTATATTTTACCTTGACTATGTAATCAAATCTATTGACTGGTTTACTAATTTACTAAAAGTGAAAATTTAACGATTTTTCATAATTTTCATAGTGTAGGTTCACTTATATAAATTATGGTACTAATTCTTTATATTTGCTTTCTACACCGCAGTTAACCATGATTACTTTCTGTCCATGCACGTATTTCTTTCTGGATTTCTATTATTAATGCCTTAAGCATGGACTTTGTTGTAAGTTGGAGCTTCAGGTAGCCGTCTCTCTTTTTGGAATGAAAGATAGACCAATAAAGTATATCAACTTTTTAATACAATTCTTTTTTATATAATAATTCGTAGTCGCACTGTTTTGTAATAAATGAGAAGTAAGATTTTGTTTTTGTTCTACATAAATAAAAAAAATACTTATATCCTATGTATCCGTTATATAAATTAAAGTGACTTGCAGATTTCTTAAAGGAAAATTTTAGTTGTAATTCGCAAACTCGTCCCAGTTTAAGTAAACTCCTTCTAATAAAAGTGTGGGAGGGGCTTGAGTTTGGTGGGGGAGGCTGTGAAGGAGAGTTTCTCCTTGTTTTTTTTATTTTTTTTAAATTTTCAATTTAAAAGCTTAAGGTAAAGTGGTAAGTTTGAAAGTAAAATATTCAAATCTTAAATATAAATTAATTTGATGCTACTAAAGTTTCGTCTGTTTCAGAGAAATACATATATGATATATAGGTATTGAATGTGATTTATGTTTTATAAGTTTATAGGTTTTTTGATTATGATATGATGATGTTATGAGACAAATTGGAAGAAACCTAATTGTGTCATCTGTATAATTGATCTATTAAGAAACCCGAAATATTGTGGTGGAAAAACGATAACATTGGAAATATTCAGGTAATTAATCAAAGATAAATCTAAAATAATAAAATAATTTTATTTGATTAGTATAAAACGAAAAATAAAGTAAATAAAGCATAAAAATTTAATTATAAATGAATAATGTATAAATGTCTTCAAATAATATTCTGAAAGTAGAAAAGAAAAGTAATTAAATGTATATTCACAGTTGTTGTCTTTCTGTCAAAAAAAGAAAAAATAAGAGTTACCAAAGACGGTAATCAAATAACTTACCTCAAAAGAATTTAGGAAAAGCTTAAGAAAACCCCATCCAAATTGCGGAAGTAATCGACTGGGGTGAGTAAAAAAAATATTATGACAAACTGTTCTGTAATAGAAGTAAAATTAGGGTTCAGTAAAACTCTCTTATATAGGTTTCATTCTTAGGTTTAAAAGTTTGCTGAAAAACGTCCATGGCCATTATAGAAGCTTTGCTCTGAAAACAGAAATGAGATAAGTATTATGCCAAAGATTAATAAATAGTTAAAAGAAATAAAGTACAAATAAAAACTATGACAAATAAATAACATAAAAGAAATGTCTAATGTATAAAATATATTAATATACTAACCTACTAATGATTATTTACTGTGCTTTGACTACTTTTGTGTTGCAAATTCCTGGTCACCTGGTTGTGGCTAAAGATTGATTATTAAGTAATAAAGACCGAGTTTAATGTACTTACACTAAATAAGATTCCTTCTTGTTAGGAACAAAGAAAAGTCACACGGTTGTGACTTAGAATATATATAGTTAGTTTAATTCAAATGGTTGTGGCTATTCTATTTGGTTAATTAATTTCTGTTTTGTCTTGTCTTATATCCAATAATTGTTTGTTTTGAACCAGTCACCTAGTTGTGACTAAGTAAGCTTTCAATTAGTTTAATACTTTCTTACTGCTAGTTGTCTTTATATGAGGCATATTGTAGTGCCTTAAATGCTCTTTGTACACAAAGTTTCTTACGAACCATTGTTGGATCGATCGGTTTTGTAATTTACTTCCTGATTAAAAAACTTATTTTACAAACCATTTCTTTTCTTCTCCTTTGTAATTTTTTTTATATCATTTTTGAAGACATCTCTACGAATAGTGTTAATATAGAACCCCCCGAATCACATAACCTTTCAAGCAATCTCAAGTTGATTATCCTTTTAGGGTCTCTCACAGACATTTGTCGACGTAGAGTAAAGGTAAAAATTCCCTGATCTTCATATATTTTGGAACACCCTTGTTGAAATACGTTCCTCGAAGTTAAATCATATCCGGGAAATATCTTAGTGTTTCGTAAAATTTAAGGTTCATTTCTTACATTTTATTTTCATTTTTCTCTTCCTTTTCATCTGCAAAAGAAGGAATAGAAAAGGAAAGTGGAAACTCTACAAACTGGGGTTCTTAGAATTTTTTTCGTAAGATTCTTACCATCAACCCGTCCCCCGTTATTATATATATATAAATATATGATATAATTATATATATCATATATAATATAATATATATATATATTAATATCTATATATATATATATATATATATGATATATATATAAAGAACTAGAAATTTCCTCAGTACGCATGTATAATTTTCAAGCACTTCTAGCATGGCATTATATTGTCGAGGTGGCCTGAGTGTGTGTGTCGAATCCTATGGCTTTTAATATATGAGCTGGAACCGAATCGTACGTGGTCGGATAAGCGTGATCTTAAAGCAGGCTACCTACCATTGTAAAGAACCCTGCCCTCTTTTCTAATGCTTTACATGGTAATAATGATGTCACGAATACACCCGATTAGGTATCGATTAGTGGTATAATCAATACTTCCGCCGAATCGATTCCCCTGTGGTTTATGATGAATCGAATCACTCCTAACCACATGAGATTCCTCAGTTGTTACTTTTCCCCGAATGCGCCATAGTCCCGATTGCCCCAGCGTGGGGTCATTTATATGGTTACATTCGACATTGAAGGAATTCAAAAGCCATACCCTAGCAATGGAGGTGTTAGAGACATCATATCATCTTCAAACTTGGCATTCCTTCTTTATATGGGTCAACATCGTTATATCCAATGTTTCATGCCGCTACGTCCATGTGGGAAGGGGGTGCTGGCCCAAACTAAAATTGGGACTTAGAAGGCTTGAAATTTGGTGAGTGTATAGAAGAGATTGAAAGAAATAGAGAGGCGATATTAAATTGAATGGAGAAGCATATGGGCCCGAGCCAGCTTGGAAAAACAAACACCTTTAATTTTTTTTTTTTTTTTAAACTATTTTTAATAATATTTTTCATTTTATATGTTTAAAAATGATTTAACTGACATGTTATATTGTCACTCTAGGAAGGGTTTTAGAAGTGGGGTTTTTTTTATGACAATTGTTTTTTTTTGTTTGCAATGTTTATACTTATGTAGGAACAGAGAAGATTCATTGTAAGAAACCTATAAGTGAAGGGCTCTTGCAAGTTTCTCCATTATTCCTCATCCACTTTAACATGAATTGAAAAAGCATCAACTCTTTACAACAGAGCAATTCAGTTGGCATCTATAAAAGGCTACTGTTTAGCAGTCTATGATGCTAATTGATACCTTGCATGTGTCTTGGAAGTTAGGCATGAGAGTCATGAAGTTAAATTGAGCTTTCTTCATCCATATGGATCTGCTACCTCTTTTGTTTATCCGTCACCACCTGATGAGCTGGTTGTTGATGCTAGTGATGTTATAATGGTTGCAAGCCCAGGAACTGTTACTGGCAGAACGTACACCTTAACCAAATCAGAAATAAAAAGGGCTACAAATATCATTAATGACCATAAATAGTTTGTGTGAGATATTTTCATTCAATATATGTGATGGTCCAAAAATTCAATTCATGATATAAATTTAGTTGAAAGTTTTGTACATATGTGTTGTTCAATGTTCTGTTTCTAAAGTATATATATATATATATAATATATATAATATATTATTATATATATTATATATATATTATATTATTATATATATATATTATATAGTATAATAATATATATTATATAATAATATATATTAAATATTTAAGGAGAGTAAATTCCAGATCACCAAATATTTGTAGAATGGTCTAGAAATACGGATGACCCTTATACTACGGAATGTTACTTCTCTTATATATTTATATCATATATAATATATATATATATATATATATAATATATAATTTTTGTATATATGTGTTGTTCAATATTATTATATATATAATATATATATAATATATATATACACTTATAAATATACCAAAATTATCTATTCTAAAAGGTTAATCTTACCTATCTATATTATACTTAAATATTTAAATATAAGAAATTTATATTAGAAATGTTGGTACTCAGGTAATATATAAATGTATTTACCTGAATAATTAACTTAGAGAGGAGCAGCGGACTTTAATTTTTCGCAATACCCCTCTTCTTAACCCGAAAAGGCTTCATCAATCGGGGGTATTTTTCATCGGGACCTAGTCTCTCATTCACCACGTCACCCTGTTGTAGACGTTTCGGAGGTGAGCGGTTCATCCAAACTATACTTTCGTCTTTACATACATACCTATTTAATTGACTTGGAAGGGGTTTTAAATGACACCCTTGTTAGTTTTTATTTTTAATTGATTTTTAAACCTAACTACAACTTAAGCTACACATAAATTCATATATTCTCACAATACAAATGTACGTAAGACTACACCCTGGTTGAATATGAAACCGGGGGGTCTTAAATATAAATTGTTAAGATAATTAACAAGCACACGCACAGTCCGAGAGCAAGGGATCAAAGGGTATTTAAATATAATTATATGAATTCTTAATATTTCTACGAAATATGACAAAACAATCAATCATAATTTATTCAATATAATATGTTCACTGCACAGATGTAATCTATTTATTAATATCTTTACACTTTTCTCCTAGTATAGGTTTCAAACTTAACTGTATTTTTTTATTCCGTTCATTGAACAATCTGTTTATATTAGCACTAAATTATCAAAAGATCAGAGTAGAAGGAAGTTTCGTCACCAACGAAATCCCACCACAAAACGGGGTCGGTCACAAGCGGAACCCTGAACTGAAACTCCAACTTGAGCTGCTCTTTAAGGCATAAAATCAGCCAAAAGTAGAAACCCTGGGGAAAACATAAAATATAGTGAGTCATGTTTTCACTAGTTTCACCTTGAAATTATATTGAAATTTATACTATTTATTCATTTCACTAACATCAATTAAATTACTTAAAACTATTTATTTTCTAATTTCTTTTCAGGTACTCACCCTCGACCGGTAAGTCCTGATATACGGGGTTCTATCTGAAGAACTGGGGAAAGTGATGAGCCAAGAACTGGGAAATTGAAGGTTCAGCCGCGGGAGTAACTGTATAGTGGGTAATTATAGATTAATATACTTAAAGTATCTTTTTAGCATTTAAGCATTTATGTAATCTTTTTAGCCATGCATTATTATGAACTTAACTTAATTAAAATATATATTAATTGATTTCTTTAATTTCACTAACCTGTTGTTTAAGTCTTGGTATGAATATACAAGATACGTCTTAGTTCAAATAGTAACATAAGAACTCAATCAGAGTGTCAAAGGTGTCCAATATTAACAAATAAACTTGGGACCAAATTTTAAGCATATTATTGATATAATGTTGCAAGCCTAAGGCTCATGGAGTAGGAACTATCAAAGTTTCGGAACATGTGAAGAAAAGGTGACTAGCTAAAATATTACTTATACTGGTAAATACTGGTAATTACTGGTAAAATTTTGGCTTTGAGAATACAGAACTTCTTTTTGACGATATGATGTAAAAAGAAGGCTAAAAATTATTATTGAAAAAAGAGAAAAGAAAGTGGTTTAGTAAGACGTACTGGGGCCTCAATTTACCAATAAAATTTCACCTACAGAGGTGCCAAGTGACAATTTAGCTAATTAATTACTTAATTTATTTAGCTAATTTAGATAGAGGTTCGTAAGAGCTCTCGAACGAACAAAATCAAACTATGAAGTATCCAAGTATGGGACACTAGAATGGGGACCAACAAAATAAATTGTACAGGCCATAAAGTGGTTAGTGCGAAAAAACTATATTTACAAAAACAATATGGTAATGCAGATTCTTTTACGAATATTTTTCAGACATTATTTTTTTTTTCACATGAACAAAGCGTATTCACTATTACTATTATACTGTTAATTCGTTCACTGAGCTAATTTTTAACTTATACATCGAAATCACTCGGCTTTTAATCAAAAAAAAAAATTCAGTCTACGTTTTATGGAGGGCGGGCAGTGTGTGATAAATGAGACACTAGGTCAACACACCACTAGCGTATCTGAAAAGCATTATATGCATTAGTTCAGGTTTTGGACATGTATTAAAATAAACCTGCATCTGCAATAAAACAATCATTAATTAAGATTATATTAGTAAATAATATCAAAAAATTATGAATTTAGAGAATGAATTTAAAATATACTATGAGGCATATTTTTGTAAATTATGGCTTTTAAAGATACTAGACTCTGCAGTACCTATCTAAGAATAAGTTACCCAAAGTGTGGACAACTTATTTATATAAGGCCTATATAAATATAATATAATCATAATGCAATAATGCATGTTAGATATTGTTTGATTTATTAAAATCCCAAGTCCCCCCTTCCCTCTGGATTCCCTTTAAAACCCAGAAGATAGTAAGAGAGGTAGGAAAAGAGAAAGAAAAGAAAACTAGTGAGAGATATGCCATAGATTTTTTCAGCGGAATTATATATTTGGTGATATAAGTTTGATATAAGCACCGTCAATGATTCTTTTCATTATATCTTACAAGGGGACCAAGCAAAGGAACTAAGATCTCTATATTTAAACGGAATAGACAGAGAGGGTAAATCTATTGGATCAATTGATATTACTTCTATCTTTGAGTCCACTATATGTAGTAACTCTGTCTGATTTATATCAGGTAACAGCTCATTTTTTTCCAGAGCAACTGTTTCCAACACCATTAATTCAGGTAGAAAGGCAGAAGGAATGACTAAGAATTTTATATGTTTTGTAACAAACTTAGTTTTGGGGAAATACAATTTCATTTCGATATAATGGGTGACAGGGACACTGTAATTACGGTGTAACCCACTAATTTCCTTAATTCCCAGAGAAATGGTTGGATGTAATTCCAAATCTTTTATACAGGTGGCAACGAACTCGCTACTGATCAAACTTACTCCTGCTCCACTGTCGACATAGCACCCATAAAATTTTTGACTATGGGGTCTAATAGCGAAGGGAAAAGTAAACGAGTCAGTTCTATTTTTATTTAAGTTTATTTGTACAGTACGTAATCTATTTTCAGATGTCGGTACTGTGACTGGATTGGGAATATTTTTTTCTTCAGTATTGGATTCAAAACTATTTTTCATTGTGGATTAACTTCCAATTTTTAATAATGGGAACAGGGGAAATTTATATTCTGCAGATGTATTTTCTACATCTTGGACGGAAGAGGAATTATTTGACATAGATTTATCCAGCAAGGTATAATCACTAGGAGGGTACTCACTAGGAGGGTACTGGCTTCCATCACCAATACTTGATTCACTTATACTCTGGTCTTTGGAAATAGTATTAGGAACGTACTCACTTTCCCTATTATGAACTACTTCTTTTATACTGTGAACAATAGAATCGGGGACATCTAGAAAAGACTGGCTTACATTACTATTAATTAATTCATTTATACCTTCCACAATCGGATCAGATGCATTTAAAAGACAATGACTTTCATTGCTATTAACAGATTCATTTGTACTTTGAACACTATGATTAATGACATTCAAAAGACACAAACCTTCGGTACTACTAGTTACTTTATTTACATTGGGAGCACTGAGAACTGATAATTCCCTTGATATAGGTTCCTCCAAGACTTTCTTTACTTCTGGGGAAGTAGACTGAATAATTTTTTCCACGAAGTTATTTATCTTCATGGATGGAGACTGTTTGGGATTTTCCTCTGGTTTAGGTATTACCAGGGGAGTTTTACGGTTGACCAAATGTTCTGGTCGACAAGATTTTCCTTTTCCAACAATACCCAGACATTTACCTTCCAAATGAGACAGACTACACCATTCACAAGATTTCACAAATTTACGGGGAGGACGAGGAGGTAGTGAACAGGAACTATTACTGGAAGTATAAGAATCATTTTTCTCGTCTTGTTTCTGGGCTTTATCTAAACAATTTACTCCAGGATGCAATTTCTTACAAAACAAGCAAACAATACTAGAACTACGACTATTTGCTCATGAGGGGATAAACAAAGGAGTCGGACGTACTCTGCATTCAGCTATTTTATGACCACCTTGTTTACAATAACTACAAATACCGAGGTATTTGTAGCATTCACTTATACTATGGCCCACCTTGTTGCAATAGTCACATACTATGTCATAACGATCAACGTTTATACATGGGACATTTGTACAATCAGACCTGTCATACCCAAAGGTTGAATAACCATTCACCGACGGTAAATTGTGCCATTCACGAAACTTCTTCCCATAATAGTATCTACTATTATCTGACTTAGGAGAAGAGCTACGTTGGTACCTATGGGAATAGTTATTATTCCTACCGCTCCAATTATTAAGTGTAGGATATTCAGAATCACTGATTTGTGTATCCTTTAAGCTTACAGCTAACTGATTTAAAAGATTAGTTATTTCTTTTATTAAATTTAATTGATACTGCAATTTTGTGGCAGAATCAGTATACTGTGTGTTCTGAGTGGTATACAAGGGAACATGATTATGTCTAGGGACTCCCGAAAAACTAGAAGCTTTAGGGGGATTCAATAATCTCTTTACAGGGCTTATGACTTCATGTCGTTGTAATAGTTTTTATTCCTCTGTGTCTCAGCGCTAACTCTTACGTGTATAGACGTCAATATGACTGGGGAATTATATAACAACTACGCTTTGGCTTGTGGCATTTTTTATTATTTTTGATTCTAAATAGTTTTCTATAATTGTCAATGGTTCGCAAGTGACACTACAGGCATTCAAGAAACGTCCATTAGGGTTTAATCATGTCTTCTTGATCAGCGAGTGTCTTCCCTGTTATTAAGTGATCAGCATTTTTAATTAAATACTGAAGGGAAAAACAAAGGACAATATTTAGATATTTTTCTCGAACTGTTGGATTTTACATTCATTAAGAACCAATGCAAATTCAGGTCAATGCAAGATGAAAGTGTGGCAAACCATCTTAATTGAACGCTCCAAAAAATGCAACGCGGCGGACAAGAACACAAGGTTCCTGTTCGGGTCGGGCGCCATTTTAATGAGGCTATGTAAGGGAGAGTAATTCCAGGATCACCAATATTTTTAGAATGGTCTAGAAATACGGATCAACTATGCACGAATAACATCTCCCTTATATTATATTATATATAGTAATATTATCTAATATATAATATAATAATATATATATATATAATATTATAATATATATATATATATATTATATATATAATATAATATATATATATATATAATCACTTTGGATTATAAGGAAATGATCCAATTGAAATTTTGTGGAGTCTATGCTTTTATTCTTATAATTTTTATTTCATTATATGTTTTCCAAGCTGAAAACATTTCAGTGTATTTCATATTTATGTTTTTTTTTCAGTTGAAAATATAGTAAAGATATTTATGTTTTATTACAAATATTTCCAAATTTTGTAAAATAGTCGTAGTCTGTCTGTTATATCTCTCTGATAAAAAATACTGTCGCTATATCTGATTGAGGACATATTCAGGTTAGTGGTAAATATAAAGATATTCATTAAATTATTTTCATAATCTTGAATAAGTATATAACTGATAAAATGTTTATTACATGATACTAAATAAAGTTAATATTATACTTACAGTCAGTTGACTAGAACATCTGCATTCATACTTAGGAGTTCAAGACTCTCTAAAAAGAAAACTTCTTATAATATATAGTTCCACTACGGCGCTCATCTAGGGGTATCGTAAATATGTAATATGAAAATGACAAATATATTAAAATAAAATCATATATGCAAATCTTAAAAACTATATTAAAGAAAGAGCATTCAAAATATTCTGAAAACTAATTTTAATACCCAAAATAAATTTTTATTTATAATGAAGTATACATATATACCAATGATTAAGTCAAGTTACAAGAAAATTGGTATTAATACGATAATTTGACCTTTTCAAGGTCAAAGGTCAATGAAAGGTCAACTTTTTTTTTGACCTCCTTGAGTAAATATGCATAGAATAAATGTTGTTGGTCAACTTTAGAGCTTCAAAACTGTGCAAGAAGGAACTCTGTAGGTGCTATAGTTCCGGAGAATATTGAATGTTGACATTTACTGGGTTTTGAGAAAAAATGTACATTATCCACTATGTTTAGAGGTCATAATCTGCATCGAATGACCTACAGATTGAAACAAATATACATATATATAATATATATATATATAGTATATATATATTATATTATATAAATATATATTATATATATATATATATATTATATATATATATATATTTATAATAATTGTGATGGATCCGAATAACCGCAACACACAGACAAACTGTCAAAGAAAAACCGCACATATTTATGCAACAGGCAACGGCCAACCGCGTTGTACTTAGTCTAAAACCGAACTGCGGTTGCACTGCTCTAAAAAACGCAAATGGTTGTCCGGAGTTATTTTTTACAATACAAACATACATATTATAGATCATATATATATATATCACTCTTTATATATATATATTACATTATATATTATATATATATTATTAATATATATAATAATACAAAAAACAATATTATATATATAAATATATTACTATATATATATATATATATTATCTATATATACCTACTCACTAATAACTATTATTATATATATATTATATATCTATATATATATATATATATATTTATACTATATAATATTAATAAGATTATATTATATATTATACATATATACTATAATACAGCAATAAACGTGTGAATATAGTATTACTATAAATCCACCTTAATAAATAACACAAGAAATATAAAAAAACAAGAATAAACTGTATACGTTTGAAGATCCGTCCCATTCAGAGGTGTAAATAAAGACTTCAATTAAAATAAAGGGAAATGTGTGTTAAAATAGTTGGTTGTTAAGTCATGTTATTTAGTATTCAATAAAATAAGATTTTTGAAATTTAAAAAAAATAAAGCATTTCTTCTTTCAAGAACTCATTTTAGAAGATTTAGATTATTATTCATATTCTAATTAAAAGATTCTAATAATTGTTTTTGTGAGCGGTTATGACGGGAGATACAGCTTTATTGTTAACTCGATCCCATGTTCTTACTTCTTCTCTAATGATTATATGAGGTATTCGGTCAGAATTTATCCTAGAAGACGTCAGCACTGTGGATCATCCGAGTTGCTGTACTTTAACAAATATAACACTAATTTGGCACCTAAAGCATTTCTTCTTTCAAGAACTCATTTTAAGATTTATGATTGTTTCAGGGTGTCTTCTACACTATAAAAAAATTCCTACAATATGATATAAAAATGGAGACTTTCCCCAACAGCTATTGTTATTCTCCGCTATCCGGCCAATTTCTCAATATGCTCGGTTAAAAAGAAATACCAACATTTCCAAATAAGAGATTTTGACATAAAACAGAGTGGTAATTTTATTGAAGAGGATTCATGAAACTTTGGAACTGGATATCTCGTTCATGTGACACTTACAAAGCAAATTATCAGATTTTTTTAAATCAAGATTGTAAATAATTATATAAATAATTGATTATAATGCCAATGCTCATGATGATTTTACTAATTTTATTCTTAAATTTTTTCAAAAGTCTTATTTTATGAAAATATATTATACTCACATTGAGACCCAACTATTTAACAAATAATTTTGTCTTATTTAATAAGTTTTATTTTACACGAATGAGAGAGGCGGTATGTCCTCTTATTAGATAGTATCGTGGTTTTTGTATTTTATTTTGGTTTTATTTCTGTGGGGATATTTCTACTCAACTCTCTCTCCTCACTCTATACCTACTATACTCATAACTAAATATTATATATAATATATATATATCTATATACTTATATATATAAAGTTATTACATGGCTTTAATAGAATAAATATTTAATTAACCAGTTATTGTTACCTATATATATATATATTATATATACTTAATTATTATTATATATGAGGATGATTTGGTTTTGTTGTGATGGATCGGAAGAACGAGTTTGAAATAGGATTGGTAGAGGGGTTCTCATGGTGATAAAAGGAGGGGTTTGAAGTAACGTGATAAGAGTAAGGTTATGGTTGCGAGTGTGACAGTCTTCAGAGTGAAGTTCCATCGTATCAAGATGATAGATAGAAAATAGGGGAAAGTGTCTGGAGTTTTAACTTTATAGGATATTTTGGATAAGGGAACGGATGATCAGAGTGTAGTAGGAGGAAAGTTGCGAATGGCAGGGAGGTTGGTGCGATTAAATCGTTGTTGGATGTAAAGGGACTAAGTCTTTAGTGCGCTAAGATTTACATAGGAGATATGTTGTGTACTTGGTGTTAAATGATATAGTAGTGAAGACTCACTAGATCATGAGATACAGCGGCTTTAGATTTAAAGTAGTGTTCAGATGGACAATTAAGGGTTGTGTTAGGTGTGAGAGATTGATAAAATGAAAATGAAACGTACTTATTAGAGAGTTGTGAGTGTGAAGAAAGGGGTAAATGAGAGAATAATATGAAGTACGTTGAGATGGCTGGTCATGTGGTGGATTGAATAACAGCCGGATTGTAAGCATATGTTACCCAATTGCGTGAGTGTGCTGGGAATCTGCGGTGGAAGACGGAAGAAAAAGTGGATTCATATCAGTAAAGGAATGCTGAGGAAGAGAAATAGTGAACTTTGGAAAAGAAGGGCGAGAAAAAGGTGCATAAAAGGAGTGAAGGGGTTTTCTGAGGGAGCATGGTTGTGGCACCTGGGCAAGGGGATGCACATTGAGAGATGCATAGTGAGGGTTCCGTCGCGGTCCCGTGAAGCTTAGGGTGAATTTTTCTAACTGTGACGAGTTCTCACTAGAAGTATAAAAGGGTTGATAGGAAGCTTTTATTTTCGTTTGCGTCATATTCTTCTCTACTTTTCTGTTCCGGTGCATGTTAGAGCCTTACCATCTTCGGGGAAAAAAGTTTTTGGTGGGACATGTGATTATATTATTAAACCTATATATATATATATAATATATATTTTAATATAAAATATATATATATATATATATCATATATATATTATATCAATATTTATAATATATACTATTTATAATACATATAAAAACTATATATAATATATCATATATAATATATATATATATATATACCCCTAAAGCATTATATAATACTAATACTAATATTATATATATATATTATATATCTATACATTTATTATTATACTATTATAATATATATCATATATATATATATATATATATATATATACCCATCACATCACCATGTAACGTCTTGGCAAACAGAGGCTAAATCCAATTAAAGAGACGGTGAATTTAGTAATTTCAAGTTATAATAATATTATAATACTATAATAATAATATATAATTTAATTATTATTATTATTATTATTATTATTACTTTTATTATTATTAGTCGTAGTCAGTAGTAGTTTTAGTAGTAGTAGATAGTAGTAAGTAGTGTAGTAGAAACAAAGATTGTTAAAATTTGGATATATATATATAAGAGGAGAGATATAGATATAGATATATAAAACCGCAACGCAGTTGTGAAAATTTAAGAACCGCAAAAAAAACGCAACCGCGTTATGCAAAATTCGCTTCGCTCCATATATATTATATTATTAACTCATATATATATATATATATATATATTATATTATATTATATTATAATATAACATATATAACGGTAACTACAACAACTATTATATATATAATATATATATATATATATATATAATAATATAAAAATACCTATATATATATATATTACTTATATATATAAAATATTATAGATATATACTTTTTCAAGTAATGTTAACAATGAGACCAAAGAAATTTTTTTATTTTTACGGAGTATATCTTTTTCATCGCGTTGGGTTGGTTTATACAACTAATATATTCTTTGTATAGTAAGTGAACATGTGATGAATTTATTTTGTATTGCTTTATTATTTTTATGGCAACCGCATGTACTTTTCAGTTCAACTTCGTGATATATATATATATATATATATAATAATGATATATAGATATATACTAATGTGTTATGTTATTAATTTGTATTTGATGATTTTGCGTTAATCTGTGATGAGTGAGGGCTGAATTTTCTTGGAGTATATATATATAAGATAGTGTTTATGTTGATAGTTTTCTGCGGTTAAAGTTTATTGTTTCTCCTAATATTATTGTTACAATTGTTGCAAGGTATTTTATCCAGTAGGAGATCTATTATTTTATGTGATTTTTGGGGGTTTTGTATTTTTTAATTAAGATCATTGTTTGAAGGGTCAATTGCTATGTGTGTGGTATGACTGTTTTATGTGTGGTGGTTAAGGTAGGTATCAGGTATAACTACTAGTTTTTGTTTATTTTGGGTTGTTATTTGTTGTGTGTATTTTTTCTTTTTTTGGCATTTTTGAAGCATTGTGTATTATATTGGGGGATATTTTAGTTTTTGAAAGGTGTTTTTGATCAGATCTGTTTCTTTTTTTAAGTGGGTGGGAGAGCAGATTTTGAAGGCACGTAAATATTAAGCGGAAAGTGTGGCTTATTTTGTGTTTTTTGTATGTGCGGAGTACCAATGAATGTATGTGGGGTTGGAAGTGGGTTTTCTATATACAGTGAATGATATTATATCGATAGATAATAGAGATAGATAGATATAGATAGAATGTGGGTCTAAAAAGGGAATAAGTGTTGTGGGAGGCGGTTTCCATTGTGAAATTGTATCATAGATATAGTATAGATATATATATAGATAGATATATGAGAGATATATATATATATTAGGAGAGATATACTAAAAAAACAAGACAATATCTGAGCACAAGAACTACTCGGCAATTGCCTTTGATAGACATGATACTAATGATTTACCTTATTGATGTACTATGTTAGGCCAAAACACGCCTCGCGATGACGGGTGAAGTCCGTGTCAGCGAGTGATTCGATGGTGACGTCTTGGTCAATTTAAAACAGTGTGTGTAAAGTCGTAGATTGAGTTGTTTTAGATGGGGAAACGGGTGTGAGAGATGATCATTAAAAAGATATATATATAATATAGATAGATATAGGGCACTTGGACAGAAAGTGACTAGAGGATAACATCATAGAGAAAAGTGGTGGGTTTTAGTGTTAAGGAAAGAGGTTTTGTTGATGAAATCATCACAAGACAAACTTCGACACTGCATAATTTCTTGTTTCTTTATAAATCCCACACTTACGAGAAGAATCTCACAAAAAATCTTCATACAAATTCTCAACACTACTATTTAAACATACATTACAACCTAACTCAAAATAACCCCTATACAAATCAGAGCTACATGACCAACATATTCACAATTCTGGGAGATAAACACACAGCAAATATACTTTACGTCTATTATATTACCAATATAACAGCAAATACATACAAACTCTCACAATGGCTTTCCAAACAACTTAACCTTTACTTGGCACTATTTCTAACTCCCATCTTAAAGAATACAGAAGATTTCATCACAAAAACCTGTTCACATTAACACTAAAACCACACACACTTTCGTAAGCTATGATGTTATTTCTCTATTCACTTCTGTTCCGTGAGGTATCTTCTTTGCACAATCATAACTAAATACTTCTGACAACACTCAACTCCTCTCCATCACACCCGTTCATATCACATATCTATACCTTACTATTACCACCAACATTTTCATTTGACCAACTTTTTACAACAAATACACGGACTGAAGTAATATGGGTCCCCCTGTCACCATGCCAGTAACATATACAATGGGAATATCCATATCGACATTACTACAGTCTCCCCAACAACTTCTCACAGGTTGATGTTGCTCAGATACTTGATGCCTTCCTATGAATATTGCTGCAATTAAACAAACAAAACACCCTCCAAACATTCTAATATTTCATACAATACACCACATACTGAAATTCACCAATGGAACCTCCTCCAACAACATATCCCTTTTAGAGCCACACCATACTAGAAGAGAGAATAAGTATCACTGTATATAGGAAAACCACTTCCACATACTTCCATCTGGTACCTCCGCACTCCAAAAACACACAAGCATATAGAACCCCGCTTTTAATAATTACAATAGCTTAAATTGCTCTCCCACTTAAAAAAAAAAAAAACAGATTGTTTAGACTTCCTCTCTACACATATAAATATACCCTTTTTATTAAATGCCTATATAAACGAAAGAAACACTCACTAAACAACAAATATCCCAAGTAACAAAAAACATATATACCCTATCTAACCCAATATACACATCACATCACAACGGTTCATCCACAAGCCATTCTTGTTTTCTACAAACAATATTTTAAATTAAAAGTCTAAACCCCAAAAATCACAAGTCAAAAAATCCCCACTATAACACAATATTAACAATAATAATATATATATAAACCACCTAAACTCCAAATTAACCGAGACAACAATAATCAACATACCAAAGACCAAGATAACACCAAGACAAATCTCAGCACTCATCACAGATTAACCCAAAAACACATAAAAAATAAAATTCAATTAACATGACCAAACATTATATACTTTCTTTCGACCACTAACAAAATAAAATCAAAACAGAGGACTAATTTATACTCAATTTGCCCAATTTATAACCCCTTCGCACAATCTTAAAAAATAAATTCCATACAAAATGCCATTATGCTCAACTCACCATTTATTACAAAAGCTTAATAGATAACCAACCAACCATTTGAAAAATATACTCGTTCATAATATCATTCCATCTCTTAGACATCATCTTATTCATTATTGAAATTCAGGTGCATCACTTTCTATAGCAGCTTAAACCATCACTATAGGTTTTAAATGTTTTAATTAAAAAAATTGTTTACAATGAGAAATAGTTCACTAGTACAAATAAGGTAAAAATCAAAACAAATTAATACTTACCACATACATAAATAAAATGTCAGTCAAATACAGATATAAAAACTAAGAAAATACATACAAGTGAACCTATATATTATACTATCAACCTCCACTATATCTATTATATCTAAACCACCACCATCACAACATATATTTTATATAATATATATATTATATATATAACCTCACCCTACAATCTAAAACAAGATCAGATATACATATAATACTATATACATACTATATATATATATATATACCCTATACTAACCTTATATTAATATTATCCCACCACTCACTACCCAACTTATAATAATAACTCACCTATATATATATTACTATAATATATATATATATATATTATATAATATATATATATAATATATCGTTTTCTAGTTTGGAGGGTTCATATGTCAACATTCATCATCAACATTCTAAAATCTAAAATGTTTGTTATTTATTATATATATATATATCACACAAACTACAATACATACCCGTATACTATACTAACTATATATATATCATATACCTACTTTATATATTATTATATATATATTATATAAATATATCCTCGCTATACTAGAGCGGAACACGCATTGACACTAGAGCTCACTGTTCTGCTCGTGATCGAGGAGCCGGACTAAAGGAGGTGATAGTACTAGATACTGCTACTCATACATGCTATTTCTTGCCAGGAATGCCTAATGCAGGCCTTCGGGAGAGGTCGTGATCGCCGTAAACGACCTTCTAATCTTTGGCGAAATTGTATGAATAGTCTGGGTAATATTTTGGAATAGTAGGGAATACATATATAGAGAGAGACAAAAGGTGATGGCTCGATACCTAACGACACAGGGAAATTGATATATGCTCAGGGCTGTGGAATCGAACAAATGAAGGAAAACGTTGAATTGAGTGGTGATGTGCAATTTAGTGATGTGCTGGTGGTGGAAGATGATGTGCGAGGAGAGAAGCAGAGCTGCAATTTTGATGATGACCTGTAGTACAAAGCTCTGAATACGTTGATTGTAGTGGATCCTGAATTTAATGGTTAAATCTTAGTTGAAAGGTCAAGGTATGTGTGGTTGTGACGTATGTCCATCTGAGGGAAACGTTGAACCGAGAGTAAAAGAAGAAGATTTTCGGGAAAATTTTTTTTTGGGGAATATTTTTTTTTTTTTAAAATGGATTGTTTTTTTTGGATGGGGTAGTAGGAGCTTCAGATGCTAGATTTGGGACCTAAATGGTTGGATAAGGTGATCAAAAAAGGGTGGTATACAGGTGGTTTTGGGGTGGCGGCGCAAGAATCGCACACACTGCCTCAGAAGCGATGACATTGAATTCTGGTGAAGAAAAGAGAGGTATGTGTGTAGTAATCACTTCTTTAAACACAGAGTATCATAGTATACTAAGATATAGAATCATGATGGCAAATACTTTCTTTGCATCAATATAGATTGATATTTAAGTGCCTTGTTATTAATGTTATTGTTTAACCGATGTGTTGGACTGTTTCACACCCTTAAGTTCCGGGGGTATGTGGAATTCTGGATTATCGATATTATGTTGTTTAATGTAAATTAAGTCTGTGGGGCTTGCGATCGGGCGAGGAAGAAGGTGTAGAAGGGATAGGTAAAATTGAAGAGTGGAGAAGTAACCTGAAGATATATAAGTAAGCACCGCCTAGACTAAGTACCAACCCTTCGGTTGTGTGAACAAGTTGATACTGACAAATCTGGGGGCAAATGAAGGGAGCATTCCTAGTAAAGTGGGCAAGGAAGTATGTGGATGTGCAAAAATAGAAGGTAGGGAGTAAGAATGTAAACAGTGAATGGGAATGAAGAGGGTGATGAAAGCGGTTAAAGGTAATAAAAAGAAAGGCTGGTTGGATGATGTATAAAAGCAATGATTGAAGACTCAAAGAAGATGCTTGAATTATATAAGGAGGAAAAGAATACTAAAGGTCGTAATAACCGATAGGCACGCAACAACAAAAGGTAAATAGCAACGAAAAATTTGGACCAGGAGGATGATGGGGGACTTACCCAAGGAATAGGAAGACTCTTCTACAACATGCCCAAAAAAGGTTAAGAAATGAAAATAAGGGGATCGTGTTACCAAAAAGAGGGAGTGCTTTTGTAATCTGTGATGGAACGAATAATGAGAGGGCTGTGGGGAAGAAACCTTCGAAAATCTTGCAAATAATTAAAAGTAATTCGACAGACGGTGATTAGGAATGTGTGTGGGTCTGATGGGGCAAGAAGGAATAGGTATTTTGGGGATGGGTTATTAGTAAAGCGGAAAAAGTGAAGAACATGTAATAAATCGTGGCCAAGTATAAAGATGATTACTAGGTGAAGATCAAGAAAACGGAGGACGAGATGGTGATTGGATCTGGATTTGGGGAGTTTGATAATAAGAGCGTTCATTATAGAGGGTATAGTATCCAGAGGGATTGGAGGAGAGCGGTAATAAGTTTAGTAACTTAATATTAGGGTACACGCACCCCCCGGACGAGATAGCCTAGAAATCTAGGGAATAGTTATTGTGTTGTAGGGAAAAGGTATCTGTGATTTTGGATCGAACAGAGTGCGTCGAAGATATAGCAGGACTGATTGGTATTTGAAAGAAGGTAGTATTGATATTAACGCACGCGACATACTAGATCGAGATTCAAATATATATTGATAATAACATAGAGAATCGAGGACATAATTGTGTTAGGTTTTTATGGATTTGCACAGGCGTATGGATAGTTATTAGGGAGGTGATAAATGGTGCTGGGGTTAGGCTTTTGAATGGAATCAAAAGTTAAAATTTGTAATGGAATGTGAAACGCGTGTGTTAAGAAATTACAATGGTGTCATGGTGATTGGTTTAGGATTAATAGCGAGTTAAAGCAGGGTTGTGTTATGTCTCCTTTGTTATCATTGTGTATGGATGGGGTTATGATACAAAGTGGGGAATGGCGAATTTGGTGATTAGAAATGGTGGAGAATTTGGGAGATAAGTGGGGTGCAGATAACCTCATTATATGCGGATAATTTTGGGTTCTGGTGGCCATCTGAAAGAGTTTTAGGAACAGGGATTGGTGAAAGAGATTTTGGAGCAGGTGTGTAAAAAGGAAGGATAGACAAAGTAAGTGGATAAGGTAAAGGTTAAGGTTGTGAGTGGAGCGGACACATCCTCAGTCGTGAAGTATGTAGATGGTGAGGAAGTGAGCAAAGTGTTGAGTTACTCATAAACCTTAGGCGCTAAATGTTTGGCCATAGAGGATATGGAACGTGCAGATATATACCAAAAGTTGTGAATGGCAGGAAGGTGCTGTTGCAATTAAATTACACAGTTAAGGCTGAATGTAAAGGGAAACCTAATATAAAGAAAAGACGGGAGATATTAGAATTTTGTTACCCTTGTTATGTATAGTAGTCGAGACTCACTAGATAGAGATAGAGAGATAAAAGACACAAATAATAATTGGCACAATCTTATTATGCTTGCTAGGTGTGAAGAAGAATTGGGTAATTAGGATGATTATTAAGAGGAGAGTTGAAAAGCTAGATATGAGAGATACATAAGAATAATTGGTATGATTGAGATGAGTTTGGTCATATGAAGATGAATGATAGTCGGTTGGTTAAGCGGCAGTAAAGTGGTGAGTGTGTGCTAGTAATTGAAAGGCTGGGAAACCGAAGAAAGGAATTGAGTCAGTAACGAATGATTTGAAGAGAGAAAAATGTATTATAGTAAGAGACGGAAGAAGGTGGTATAACGAGGAGTGAATGGCGCGAGGGGTAGTAAGAAGGAGAGATAGATATTATATAGAGCCAACCTGATTCAAGGGATATACAACCATTACATTGAGATCTACATAGTGAAGGGTATTACGCTGTCTAACTTTAGGAACGTGAATTTTTTGGGACCTTGCGAAATGAGTCTGATAATTATGTTGGGGAGCGGTAAGGGTCTTGGGCTTTCTCTGTCTTTTATGATATAATGTCTGTTCACTATAATTAATTAATCAAGAGGATTTGATCGTTACCCGGGGCACTTATCCATTCTTGGGGACAAATAGAAGGAGATAAAGAAAGAAAGAAGAAAGATAATAATAATAAATTAAATAAATATATATAGTATAATATTTATACTATATATAACAAATATATCTATATATTATATATAATATAATATATATATAATAATATATATATTTATATATATATAATAAAATATAATAAATATAAATTAATATATATATAAAATAAATATTATATATATATATATATATATATATATATATAAATATATATATATTATATATATATTACTTTATTATTTTGAAAAATACAAATAATTTAAGGATCAATTAAAAATACATAATGTACAGTGTTAGCCAGGGGAATGATGTGGATCAGCACACCTTACAAAACCAACCGTCGATTATTATGATTTGCAATGTAGACATCAGCGATCAGGCTCGAGTTCGGGTAAGTTGTTCAAGACCCGCAAGACAAACATAATTACTGTTTTACCGGTTTATCTAGCAGTTAAAATCTTGACGGTTTAATAATTCTGTTGATTCATTTTCCAAATTTATTCCCACCATTGGGTGTACCACTTCTTAATGGCGGGCGAAATAAATCATATCTCTCTTCACTCATTCTATCAAGTAATAGGTTTCACATCAGTACACTTCAAGCACGGCTGTTACCCTAGTTAAACATGTAAAACACAATTGGTTTTGGGTTAATAAACCTCCAGTTTAAGATCCAGAGATAGGTTACCGTATAAAATACTTAAACCTGGTGAAAAATTTCGAATTAGTGCCTCCTTAATCGGAATTACCTTTAGAAACAAGCCAAATATTTAGTCGCCTAATGGTGACCACGATCTTGCAAACATACCACAAGACTGAACTAGTAATTCGTACGAAGATGCCATATTGGGCAAAGATAAAGTGTCTTTGTGGGTGGATGTAAGGTCTTGAGAAACTATTGGCCAGTTGATATAGCTGAAGTTTCTCTTTTTATTCTCTTCTTTTCTTTTTTTTACAATATATATTAGAGATAAGGCAATAATAAGATATATACACGCATCTCACGCCACAATACTACAGACTACACCAATACGCTAAAATGATGTAAGCTCACACTCATTTGAATTAACTACAAATGGGTGAAAGGGTGGTATTGGCGTTGTTACAATGAATACTTGCATGCATCTTATATACAAAACTCTATATTTTCTCAGCGAGTACAAAAAAACGAGGATTCAAACATGTTGAAAATTTTCTTTTTAATTCCATCCGAGTTTCGATCCTCAGTTCACTGAAATATTTTGCCTAACCTTTGGCAATGAAGTGGTGCTCTCGGGAGATTCCATAAAAAGCAACATCAAGGCTTCACTATAATTAAATAAAACTCGCAACTCACATCTTAATTTATTTCACTTACGATGTTTTGAACCCATCCTGTTTAAAAACAAATACTTTCATCATTCAAAATCAGTCTTCTTTCATAATCAAAAACAATAATGTGAGATCTGTCTCTAATAAATCCCTTCCTTGGGGCCATTCATTCAAAGGGTTGCAATATGAGTAATATATGTCTAGTGCTTCACAAAATATATATATAAGTAATCCTTATATTTTCAGAACATAGAGACAGATCGAGGCATCCGAGCTTTCGACATTCTGGTTTACTCTGACAGAACCCATATGGGAGATGCACACCAGAGGGCGTTACTTCTCGCTTTCCCCCACCATGTGGGACGAAAGATATAATAAACAGATTCCCACCGTGACTCATGGATCCCCCTTTTTATGGGACTAGATACTTTTTCAAAACACGCGCTAACAAAGCGACGGTAAGTCGCAATGGCAAGGGTCGGGTTGATCTAGTTCGGATCCTAGGTAGAATTTACTTAGAGAAGTTCCCCTCCTACATGAATAGGGCTATGCCCGTGAGGTGTGAACTTTTTAAAAAAAAAAAAAATTATTCAGGATAAAGTGTTTTTGCTTATAAATCTTGCCAGCATCCTTCTTCACATCAACACAGTCTTTCTTACCAGGACACATTCTTGTGAATTCTTCATCCCGATAATGAGCATTGAGCAATTACCCTCTGCACAATGTTCTCTGACAAGAGTCCAATTCTTCTTAGGTGGTACATCAGCTAGCATGTCATTAAATTTCTTTTGTTTTCTGGCACGATTTAAAAATAAATGAGGACACCAAATTCCTCTGCAGTCTTCCCTTGAGACCAACTCTCAGGTGCTAAAGTAAGAAGCTTTATTTTCTCACGGCTATTTCGAGTACCACTGATCTTCTTTAAATGTATCAATAGGCTTTCCAAGTTCTAACAACCTTGGCAGCATTTAATGTCCTCTTTTGTGGATTCAATGGAAGCAAATGGCACATTAAGGGCACATACACATTTTGCTGTCACTGGAGAATGCATCTGATAAAGTTTTCTTTTAGCGTAACTACAATCAAATGTTTTAACAGTATCATTAAGGGAATGCAATGACAGTTCCTGGCTTTAAAATTCTTCATCCAAGGCGGACTGATCTTCACAACCCTTTTCTACTTCAGAAGTTCTTTTTAAACATGTGCATAACTTTTGACCAAATTTCAAGGTTTGAAACTTTTGTGTGCAGTGATTTCACCAATGATCAGCAGAGATTTGTTAAAAAAAAAGCGCATTATACCCAACCAATAAATCAACGATGACTCATTAGTCATTACAATATTATGTTCTACAGAAAATGAAAAATGGAGAGTTTATGCTTAACCTAAGTGCATGTTACTGAGACACTGAAAAGCACATTCAATGAATAAAGCTTTACGTTAAATTTAACATGCCATAAAAATACATATTAGGTTTTGAAAAACCATAAGTGTCACTTACTTGTAATATGTTTCCTGTG
Source organism: Trachelipus rathkii (assembly GCA_015478945.1). Classification (NCBI taxonomy): domain Eukaryota; kingdom Metazoa; phylum Arthropoda; class Malacostraca; order Isopoda; family Trachelipodidae; genus Trachelipus; species Trachelipus rathkii. The sequence goes on from JABUQX010019769.1 coordinate 33,502, forward strand.
AACTGAGAAAGGGCCAACACAATACTTCCGTAGACTTTCGTAACGTGACAGATACACCTCGTTATGAAGACACATTTTGTCACCATCTTGAAACTGGTAGTCACACCTCCACTAAATAAAGATTATGTTGTCAATGTGTTTTGTAAAGGCGAGATGAATGTCCACGGTTACTCCGAGGATTTTGGGAGTTTTGCTGAAGGGTAAGGCAATGTTATTCAAGTAGATTTAGGTGGGGGTGTCGAGTTGGCTGTTAGTGGTGATTAAAGTGATTGATGATCTGCTTGGTGAGGCGAACATTCTGTTGTCTGTTAGCCATGTTTAAGTTTGATTGATGTATTGTTGCGTCAGGTTTGTGGCAGTGTTTAGATTCTGATGTGTAGTGTCTATGGTAATGTCGTCCACGTAAGTTGTAATGTTCATGTGGCCTGTTTGTGGTTGTGAAAGGTCGGCGGTGAATAAGAGTGGAGGATAAGATTGCACCTTCGGATACTCAGTTATTGATGTTTACTATTCAGGATTTTGTGTTGTTTGTTTGTATTTGGGCCGTTCTTCCTGATGGGAAGTTGGAAATCATTTTTTTTAGGTTAGTGAGACATTTGATATTGCTATTTTGATTAAGTCATGTTTGGGTACTGTATCATAGGCATTGTTAATATCGATTGCTATGATTATTGTTTTGCGAGTGGGTTTAAAATTTAAACTGTTGATTGCCGGTTGGATGAGGTTTGTAAATTCGGCTGTGGTTGAGTGGTTTGGTTTGAAGCCGTGTTGGAATTTGTGCTTGGTGATATGTGGTGTAATTTTGTTTAGTATGATTTATTCTTGAAGTTTGCAGTGTTGATAATAGAGAAACAGGCGATAGGATGAAGGGTAGAGTGGTCTTTTCCCAGTTTCAATTTGGGTATAATGATAGTATTTTTCCAGATAGGGGGAATGAAATTTAGGCTGATGAAACTGCTGTATTTTTGTGCTAATTAGGTTACAGCTGTGTCCCTAGGTGTTTGAGATGTATGTTTAAAATGTTGTCTCTGCCTGTTGCTGGTGAATTTTTAAGGGTCTTTGCAGCTTTCTAAGTCAGTTGTGGTTATTTATATTGCAAGGTCGTGGTTTTTTTATTTCCTTGGGCTTTGATGATTTCTGTTTGAGGGTTGTGTGGGGTTTTGGACTGTTTTTTGCAAAGTCAGTTGAGGCAAGAATAGTTTGCGTGTTGTTTAGGTGGATTGGAGTTGCTGTGTGTTTTTTTTTAGTTTTTGAATAGATTGTGATATGTTTGTTGGTTTACCGCGGTTTTTTTTTTCAAGTAAATTTTTAATATTTCGTTTTCCACATTCTGGTGTCATTTCTTGTGCTGGATGTTCTTGATGAGAAAGTTTAAGTTATTCGCAGAATGTTTCCATTAAATTAGTGTATGAGAAAAGAAATTTAAAAAAATTATGATGCATTTTCAAAACACAGGGAATCTCAAAAGATCACGAGATATAGATGGACGGAACCAAAACAACCGTAAAGTTTAATAAACCAAAATCATAATAAGATTATCATAGTGTCGGATTACGGGACATTGAAGGATGTTAATGTTAAAGTGTGCTTCCTGGGGTCAGTTTTGACTCCGATCAAGATTGGCGGTCCAGACTGCGTAGTACACAGAAACTAAGTGGCAGGTTTGGAGTGAAAAAAGGAAAGTCATTAAAGTTGAAGCAACTGAAAAGAGGTAGGAATATGTGGAGAAGATATAACGGAAAAGTTAGCGAATGTGGAGGAAAATAAACATATAAAGCATGAATTTGCAGGAAATTATTGTGACCGGCGCGTTAGAAACACTCGGAAGAGGTGGTATGGAGGAAAAGGAGAGAAACCAACACAATGTGGTGGAATGAACGATGTGAAAGAGAGCATGTGGGTGGAAAATGAACAAAGAAAAATAGGTTGTTGAGAGAGGGAAGAAACAGAATACAGAGAGAGCTAATACGTGATAGCAAGAAACAGAGCAGAGATAACGTGAAAGAGGAAGCAGAAAAGCTGGTGGGCGGAATAGGAGGATGGTGTGCAGAAAGAATTTGGGAGAGGATGGAGAGATTGGACAGAAGAATCTGCCTTATCAAAACGTATCAAAATCCAATCCTTTACTAACTTCACTCAAATAATAAAAACATGTGCAGGTCTTAACAGGCAACAGGAAAGGGGTAAACTCGCGGTCAGTGGACTGAATATTTTTGAGAACTCCTATGAGTGTGAAGGGAGGAAAATGGAGGGGGTGATATCCTGGCAACGCGATAGACGGGAGAATTATGAAAGAGGCTTTTGTCAAAAATGAAGAAAGGAAAAGCGCCGGGCGAAGATGGAATTGCGAATACGGATTATAAGGGAAGGAGGAGGAGAATTGAAGAAAGTATTTGGAACTTTTTAATATGTTGGATTTAAGAAGGTGTAGTTCCCAGTAGATGGGGGACAATAGTTGTTTTGCCCATTTATTAGGGAAAAGGTGATACTGAAGATTGTGGAAACTATAGGGGAATAGGAGGAATTTGGATCATATAGCGAAAGTGTTACGGAAAGGATTTAGATAGAAAGGAGATTAAGAAAGAAGTAATAGAGGATACAGTTGGAGAGAAACAATATGGTTACAGAGAAGGGGCAGGAGTCTTTCTTCGAATCTCTGCTGTTTGCTTTAAAGATATAGTGTTGGAAAAACAGAGTTGGGAATTTATAACGCATATATAGCCTTCTTTGGACACTCGAGAAAAGGCATTTGACCTCGGTTACCCGCAGCCAGAACTTTGGAGGATGTGGGGGATGGTGTACGGAGGTGGAGGAAAGACTGAAGGAGGAGAGCATATAAAGCCTGTATAGCGTTTGTTTGATGTAAGTGAGGAACTGGATGTATAAATGAGAATGGTTTGAGGTGGGTTACGGGGAGTTGAGACAAGACAGGCGACCGTGTCCTGTCTCCGCCTTAAACTCTTTATAAGTCTTACATGGATGTCATTTATATTCAGGGAAGGTTAAAGGGAATTTTCCAAATCCGGGATGGTGAAATAATAGGTAATACGCGGGTCGGTACGATTTGGCATGTTGGAGGTTGCAAGGAGGAGGGTATTGAAAGTCTTATGAAAGTTTTGTAAGAGCAGAAAATTTTAGAAATATTGGAGTTTAGTACAACCGCAAACAGAAAACAGAATGTGTGCCACTGGCTCCAAGCAATACAAATTCTTTTGGTCAAAAGGCCTCGTGCAAACTTTGAGAACCCACCACATTCCTTTAGGTTCTGAAATATTATCCCGTTTGAGAGTTCTAATGCTCTCTTTCAAATTAACAAACCTAGAGGAACTTTGTTTTTCTTTCATTCAGGTCCTCACGGACAACATCACCATCAGCTTGTTTTACAGAGACATAGTCTTCATACCTGGCATTTATCTATTCAGTCTGGAGAATGATAGAAGCTCTGGAACTTTTTTGCAGCAGTGGTTACCTATTTAGTTTGAGAGACGGTTTCCCTAACCGTGGATTTTTTCGGTGTGGAAGTACCCTTTCTTTCTTCTTGTTCTTAAATTTTTTTTTTTGGCTTGTCGAAACATGTATTGTGAGCGGTTAAAGGTCTTTAATGAATTTTATTGTCTAGGGTCCATGGATATTTTGGAGGACTAAACGTCAGAAAATGGAAGCTTTTTCAACATTCGTCGGGGGGTCTAGTTTTCCTCACTGTTTACTTTTCTTTTACGCTGTTGGTAAATTCCATTTTATATTATTAACCCTCTGAATTTTTCTTTTTGGATGAACTTTGGAACCACACTAGCTAGGGTTCAAATGTATCTTTTCACAACTTGTCTTTTTTAAACATTTCACATATAATCGAACTTCCTTCTTTTGTGTATCGTTTGCTGTGCGATGCCTTGCATTTTTTTCAGTGGTGTCTCATTTCTAGTTTTTGGGGGCGGGGCCAAAGATTTTCATGTGAGAACTTTCATCTGGATTATGTTACTATTTCAGATCAACTATATGTGTCGGATGGATTATCAGTGTTTATATAGTTATCACTTTTAAATTGTCTGAACTTTGAAGATAGGGCCTTTGCTAAATTACTTGCGGGCAGTTTTGTGCAAATTTTTTTTTTCTGTGTGTGTTAAATTTTAATACAGGATCGTTCGTAGAAAATTAAATCTTTTTGTTAGCAATAGAGTCGAATATTCTTTATTTTTATTCTTTGGGTGTGACTTTTAAATGGGTAACAGCAATAACGTCCTATATTCAGTGATTCTGAGATCGCATGTTTACCCTGTAGGAAAGAATAGGCTTCATGTAATTGAGTCATATCAAATTGCTAGGCACAACTACAAAAATAGCTAGCAAATGAATTTAAATTTTTGAAATAAATTCATGACAATGTGTAAATTTATATAAAAAAAAAAAAAACCTTTTAGTTTCTTTTAATCATTAGCGAAGTTCTTACAAGTTTTGGTCTTAAATGCAGTAAAGGTTACAAATGAATGAGCCTCTGAGGTTAAACTGGCGGTTTGCGTGTGTATTAGTAGTTATGAATTAATTTAATTGGTAAAAAAAAGACTGTGTTTATGCTTGCTTATCTTTTTTTAATGCAAAAGTTTTTGTTTAGATTTTTTATTCCTTTTTTTTTTTTTTTTTTGAATTTAATTTTTACTTTCAAATTAATTATTTTTTTGTACATCTCTGTATATATATAATTATATATGTATTATATTATATATATATATTAGTATATAAAGATTAATAGAGGTAATGGTGGCATAGATATATATATATATATATATATATATAGTATTATACATAGTTGGTTGGCTGCCCACTACGACTTATGTCCTTTTTGCCAGGAATGCTATCGCAATGCCTCGGAGAAAGGTCGTGATCGCGGTAAACGGCCTTCTATCTTTCGGCCAAAAATGGATGAATCGTATGGGTAAATGAAATTTCAGAGGAATAAAAATGTTTGATCGAGAAGAGGAAAGAGGTTGATGGATGTATTTTAGAAGGGCAATATTTTGATTTGCCCTCGCTGGGTGACTGAAACATAGATTGAAGAGGAAACGGTGAAAATAAAAGTGGTGGGTTGAAATGTGTGTGTGCTGTGTGGAAGGAATGAGAGGAGGAGCAGAAGGAGTGCAATTCTGATGAGGTCACTGTGCAACAGAGCTATGGTAGACTTTACGTGTGTGAGTACTAGATTTCAAAAGTTAAAAAATTTAAGTTGGAGAAGATCACAAAGGTATTGTGTGGTTGTTACATATGTCCATCTGAGGTAATTTGAAGCGTTGCGAATTTTCTGTCCTGGGATAAATCTAATGATGTTTTGGATGGAGTGTATACTTCCAATTGATTGTGTTGGGTGACTAAATTGGTTGGATAGGTGATCAAAAAATGATGATTTACAGGTGGTTTTGGGGTGTAGGGAGAAATGAGAATGGTAAGGTAAAAGTGATTGATTTCTGTGGCGGATGAAAGGACGCGATAGGGGGGCGCGTCGTGTTATGTGAGTAGTAATATTTCTTTGAAACAAGACTCTTTCATGTAAGTATAAGTAGATTATTGGTAGGATAGAAGATGTTATCCGAGTGAAAAGCATTGATTATTTTGTGTTAGTGGAAGATGTTGAAGTATGTGTTGGATATTAGATCAGTGAGGGGGAATGGGAATTTCGGATCATTATGTTGTTTTATGTAAATTCATCTTCATCCCTGCCTTGGAAGGTGATAAGGAAGGAAAATGGGTAGAATTAAGAGTGAGAAGTTTAAGTGAACAAGGTAATAAAGATAAGTATTTAAGAGTTGCAATGCAGTAAAATCATTTATTAACGTTATTTCATTTAAAAAGCTTAACAAGATCTGAAAAGGAAAAGGATGGAAGCCATTTGTTAGTAGTGGTTGCAAAATGAATGTATGTGGATGTCTAAAAGTAGGAAGTAAAATGTTAACGAGTGAGTTAGTGGAAATGAAGAGGTGATGCAAGATATTAAAAGTAAAAAAAGAAGCGTGGTTGAATGTACTTAAGCCAATGATTGAAATTTCGAAAGAAAAATGTTTGGAAATTATAAGGAAGGGAGAACTTGTGGAGAAAAGATTGAATACTAGGAAGAAAAAATTGAAGTTAAATGAACAGTTTTGGAAGGAGGATGAATGGGGGACTTAAAGGGAAAGGGCGAAAGTTTAAGAATGAGATTAAGGGGAATATCTGCTTAGAATAAATGAATAGGGATGGTGCTATTGTTAACTGAATGAAATGGATGTGAGGTGAGTTTGGAAGGTACACTTCCGAAAATCTGTATAACATTGCAGTAATGAAGAGTGTGATCGTGAATGTGTGTGGTTTGATTGTGCAAGATAGGTATGTTGGGGATGAGGTCATTAGTAAGGAGGTTAATGGGGTATAGTGAGAAGTTGAAGAATGGTAAAATCTGCAGGTTATAGATGAAATAACTGGTGAAATGAATCGAAGAACGGAGGTCGAGATGATAAAGATTGGAAAATTTGGAAGGTTGTGTAAACAGAGGCGTTAGGAGGTTATAGTTGCGAGAGGCGATTGGAAGAAGAGGCAGTAATAGTAGCCTCTGACTTAATTTAAGGGTAACTGTAAGGATTATAGGGGAATTAGTTTGTTGAGAAGTGTGTATGGAAGATATATGCTGATTAGTTGGTCAGAGAAGAGTGCGTTCGAGTTGACTGACTCCTTCTCAAGGACTTGATGGTGAAGAAAAAGGTTTTGCGTTTAAGAAGTAGTAGAGGATGTGTAGATGAGATCTTTACATTGGGGAAAATGAGGGAAGAAAAGAATAAATTGTATTTTTAAGTTTTATGGATTTGCAACAGGCGTATATTAGAATTAATAGGGAAGCTCTATATCAGGGTGTTGGTGGTAAGCTTTCTTGAAAAATGGAATCAAAAGAATGTATGAGATAGTAAAGGCGTGTGTAAGAATAATGGTGTCGAAAAAAATGGTTTATATTAATAGCGGAGGTAAGGCTGATGTTTTTTGTTTTGGTTATATTCATTGTAATGTGGATGGTGTTTACGAAAGAAATTATGACCCACGGCAGGAAATTGTGTTAGATTGATGGAGAATGGAAGGAGTGGAAGGGTACCCATACCTATTATATTGCGGATTGATTTGGGTTTTGGTTGGGTGAATCTGGAGGAGAGTATAATGAGAGGATTGGTAGAGAGATTTGGCAGGGTGTGAAGTAGGGGTTTGGAAATTAAACGTAGATAAGAGAAAGGGTATGGTTGTGAGTGAGGACAGTCCTCCTGGTGTGAAGTTATGTTAGATGGTGTGAGCAGCTGGAACAAGTGTCTGAGTTTTAAATATTTTAGGTATATGTTGAGTGAAGAAGGGAATGTAATTGATGCAGGAGTGTAAGCACGAAAATTTTGTGGGATGCACAGGAAGGTGGCTGGTGCAGTTAAATCTTTGGTGGACGTTGGAGGATGTAAAGGAACTGGGTCTTGAGGCACTAGGGTCTTACATGAGGTAAGGTTGTTAAATGTAATTAATTGTACAGATATGACTAGTGACTATGGTTTGCAATAAAGAGTATAGATCTAAGTATCAAAAATGGTTCGGATGGCTGAGAGGGGGGGGGGTTGTGGGAGAAGAATTGAAAAAATAATGAGAATTGAACTTATTAGGAGAGTTGTGTGGTGTGAGAGCGGGATAGAGAGAATACAATATTGTAACGGGGTTGAAATGGTGTATTGGCCATGTTGAAAAGGATGGATGATAGTTCGGTTGGTTAAGCGCAGGGTTGTTGTGTGAGTGTGTTGGGAGATCGACCGACTGGGAGACCGAAAGAAAAAGTGGATTGAGTCAAGTAGGAATGTTTGCCCAAATAGAGAGAAAGTCGTGGAGTTTGGCCAGAGGCGGAGATATAGAAAGGTGGCAGTGATGGAGAAGAATTGGCGGGGCGTTTTGTGAGGGTGCTATGGTTGGTTGGCCCACGACACTGGGCCAAGGGATGAAATCAACAACTGACAAGAGGAAAACGACGAGAGTGCCATAGGCAGCGAGGGGTCGCGGCGTCGCGGCCGCGGTGTGGACGTCTCAGTAGCACGGAGTCCTGTGAAGCTACTAGGATGGATTTTCTGACTGCGACGCGAAGTTCTCACTAGTACGGTATAATAGGGCGACCAGTAGGCTGGCTTTCTTGTTTGATTTGTGTCATATCTTCTACTACTTTTCTGATTCCGATATGTCACGCACCTTACCCTAGTCTTAAGGGAAAGATATAAAATGATATATAATAATAAAAATAATATTATATATAATATTATATATATAATATTATTATTATATATATATATTATATATATATGATATATATATACTATTATATATATAGTATATAATATATATTGACACAATCTGGGAAAAAATAAACCAGTGTTCCCTTCTTCTTACTCATTACAGATTGTAGCGGTAGTAGGATGTTATAAACTAATAATTATAGTTTTTATAATTATATTATAATGTATTATGTAATAGTATTATTATAATATATATATATATATATATATTATATAATATATTATACGTATATATATACTATATATATAGTATATATAGTATATATATTATATATATCTTTTTTTTTTCTGAGTCAGTGTAACAGGAACCCACCACATGGCTTATATTCAAAAAGGTGGCCAACACCTGGGCGCTGAAAAAATCAAACGCCATGGGTGGGTCTGGGCATATATATAATATATATATTATATATATTATATAGTATATATATATATTATAATATATAATCTTTTTTTTCCTTCTTTTTCTGAGTCACGTGTATACGGACCCACCGCATGGGCTTCAAAAAAGCGGCCAACACAGCTGGCTGAAAAAAAATCAACGCATGGCGGGTCCTGGGCATATATATATATAGTATTATATATATATATATATATAATATATATATATATTATATATATATTATCTTTTTTTCTGAGACTTATTTTATCGTCATATCCCACCACGGCTCACAA